>ML218824.1:5553-29681 GCA_004785975.1 Popillia japonica
TTTTTTGCTCTGATTCTTCTCCTAATACTATTTTTCTAGAGTTTTGCCCTGCCTAACTTTCATAATTAATTTTTGCTTGTTGAACGGCCAATTTCCTGACTGCTGGAACTGGTTGGGAAGTCTTGTTTTATTGGTTGAAAAGGGAAAGGGGCAAAGTGCTTGTCATAGGTTATAAGGTTAGAATAGGAAGAGTGGGGATTCTCTCTGCGGACCTCTCCTAGTGTAGTCACTTTCTCCGAGCACTCACTCCTGTGGTCCTCACATTACCTCCCAATCTTAATTTTATCCTTGTCCGTATTTTTATAGAAAGAAAATAGAATTAAAGTGATAAACCACTTTTTCAAATATTTTTCCATCGGTCCATCTACTGGAAGTATATTTCGTCCAGTGGGATCTGCTTTGCTGCAGGTTGACCATTGATTAGTAGTCTTGTAGTTTAGGAAAAGTTAGTCTGGTCATATATCCAAAATCAAGAAGTGTCTTGTCCCTTTAGAACTTCCTTCAAGTTGACAACAAATTATGTAATGGCCTTGTATGTTCCTCTTGTTTCCAGATATTTTCCGAGTTAACATTGTCAAATTTATTTCGTGGAAATTATCAATAGTTTGGCCTTAAGGAAACGAGATAGATGCTGAAAATATTTTCCCAAGACTTCTTCATTAATCTCCCCACGAGATCGTCCTATGTTGGTCACACGTCTCCTTAGCTCTTCTATTAACACCATAGTTTGCACCAGATTATTTTTGAGTCTGCTTTTGTGTTTAATACATTTAATTAGATCCTCAACTGTGAAATGTTTGCATTTCTGGTTCTAAACTTCGTTTGGAAATGGTTTGCTAACCAAAAACAATTGAACCTCAAGCGTTCAAAACTTAAGCCAACAAACTGAGGTATTAAGAGAGACAATAAGATCATCACTAATATCTTTGTTGTCTAGATTATTTTCACATTTGTTGCAGACATTTTAGCATTTATTACCCATAAAAACCTACTAAAATATATTTTTTTTCTCATTCAATAGAGCTCAAGAAAAACTATTTAACTTAGACGCCAAACTTAGCGCAGTTACAAATCTAGACTACAAACTGGACACAGTTTTAAAAAAATTGCAAGAGGTCGAAGAATCACTCAACACAATCCCCAAAAAGATCGAAGAGAAACGTCAAGGTGAAACGTTATTTGGCGAATTCGCCACTAGAGGCATCTTGAGCACTCTGAAACTGATCGAAAGAAAACTGGATAAAGTCCACTTGACCGGACAAAATTTGATGCTAAAACAGAACAAGAACGACGAATTAAAATCGCGATTGGTAAAATGCAGTATCCCAACTGGATTGGAGGAGATCCTCCGCGACATCTCCTCGAAGGTCGATGTCATCTTCGATAAAATCAGTGAGAAAGATGAAGTACCGGAAACTGAAAGTGATGATTATTTTGAAGATCAGCAAGCTGAAGCTGATGATGCTTCAGATGAATTAAAATCGGATTCTGATGTGAAGTTATTGAAGAAATTGCTTAAACGGATCAGTTTTCCGTGCAAGCAAACGGCTAAGTCGTTAGATGGGATTATGATTAAAGTAAAAGAGATTGAAAATAATACTGCGAATATTATTAAGAGGAATGGGCGAAATTGCAAGGCAGCCAACTCGGTGGATACAGAGAAATTAGTGAATAATTTGACTGAATTTGGGAATAACATCCAAATCAGTTTGAACAGTCATTTTAGTGAGCAACGTGCTCATTTCTCTACAATACTAAAATCTAATTTAATCCAAAATTGTTTGTATACTTCAGAAGCGACTGCTTCTCCTAGATCTAACACTACTGAATCCGTTTCTAGCACAGTTAGTATTCCAACAACTCAGGAAGAAGAAGATTTAATCACCACCACCGAAGAAACCACCAGTTCAAAATTAATGCAACCGGAACCGTACGAGATTGAACTCGCTGAAAATGTAACATCCTGCGAAGAATTACCATTTGATGCTAAAGCTGGTGTTTACAACTTCACGGATGCTGAAGATTTCAATTTGAGATTTTGTCAAGAGCATTGGACTATAATCCAAAGAAGAGATAATTTCGTAAATTTGCAAAATTTCAGTTTATCATGGGTTGAATACAAGTTTGGTTTCGGTGCGGCTAATAAAGATTTTTGGATGGGGAATGAGTTCCTTCACGAGTTTTCGCACAAGAAAAATCTTAAATTGCGTGTGGAGTTAGAAGATTTTGACGGTAATATGGTGTGGGCCCAATACGATTTCTTCAAAGTTGCGTCTGAGCGGGAAAAATACAAATTATTTCTTGGTGGCTATGCTGGAAATGCTACCGATTCCTTATCAAGTCACAGTAACAGTTCTTTTAGCACTTATGATCAGAAAAATGATGCTGCACCAGATTGTTGTCCTTGTTCGTTATCATATGGTGGTGGGTGGTGGTTCAATAGGTATTATATTTAATTAAATGCCCATAATAGTTTAGTCATGATAATAATAATAATAATAATAATAATAATAATAATATATTTTTTTTAGCTGTTTCGAAGCAAATCTCAATGGTGTTTATCACAGGCATCCTAATTCTAACGCCTATTATAGGGGGATTATATGGGAGCATTGGTTAGGAAATTATTCCTTGAAGAAGACTGTGATGATGGTAAAACCAAAATTAGAAACAAGCAGTGATGAAAATGTTACGGCAGCAATGTTTTTCCCAAATATTGAGGATCCTTAGGAATATAAGTTTTATGTGTTTTAGTAACAGTTTAGAATTTAAGGAAATTAGGGTTAATGGAGTAGATTGTTTGGATAATTGAAATTGTATTCAAATTATTTAAGTTTTACTTATGTATACGATATAAATATAATTATGATTCTGTATAATGTGTTTTATGTTGAAAAATGTTAAAAAAATCAGATTTTTGATTGGCAGTAAGTATATCCATATACAGGGTACCCAAATCGCTCCTTACTTGCTACGATTTATATAAATTTCCGAAAATTGTCACTTTGCACATCAACGAGGACAATTTTTAGTGACGAGTCTGACGATTTACAATCATTTTTTGGGGGCATTCCAGTCAAAAACAGTTGAATCTATTTAAACATTTTGAACGATACAATAAATAATTTGACCACAGAAAAATTGAAGCAAAATCCAATAGTTCAAGGTCCAAAATTCGAAGTAATATGGCAATTTCTGTACCATAATTTTGGCAAACGTTGGATTGGTCGAAGAAAGCTTATAGAAGGGTCTACCAGATTTGTGTTCCAACAGTTCTTTTACAATTATGCTGAATAGGGAACACGCAACCCATTCGATATCGATACCCATTCGAACTACGACGCGTTTCTTTATGACTTAGAGATGCTTTCGTTACATACTATCTACAGATTGAATGATGTCGACGAAAAGGTAGATTGTCTAACTAATAGTTTGCTTCACTTATTTGATTTGCACTCTCGCCTCATCACCCGAAGATTTTCCAAAAGGCCAGCACCTTGGCTAACAGAAAACGTTAAGCTGTTAATGAGCTTAAGAGATAAAGCGAAAACCAAATATCGTAGTTCCCATCGTTCCGCGCACTGGAAGTACTACAAACAATTGCGTAATTTGACTAATACTACTATTAAATTAGAAAAGAAAGCCTATTTCGAATTTTTATCGCGGGATCGGGGTAGTAACTCAATCTTTAAGCATTTCTCTAGATCACTGTCACCCACAGGACACCAAACACTTGGATAAATGCCAACGCGTTTCGACAGCAATGCTGTCATTATCCAGGCGATAATAAAACTAAATAAATTGACAACAACCACTTAACAGGAAACCTAAAAATTACACGTAAACAAACACCAACTGTTTCGCATCATTAACTTCGCATTAACAAAAACAATGACGAATGTGGAATAGGACCATTGTCACTCTTCATCAAACACGACTTGTTTTTGTAAATCTCCAAACTTTCAAAAACATTTAGAAATTTACAATTACTAATCGGTCGAATTAATTTTACATTCGAATGATCAATATTATGATCGTTTTCGAAAATATGTTGGGCAACGCTGGACTTCTCAATTCTGTTATGTTTAAGATTAGCCATATGCTCCTTGAACCTAGTTGAGATGGAACGCCTTGTTTGCCCAATATATTTTTGATTACAATTTTTACAACTAATTTCATAAATCCCCGACTTTTCCAGAGGCTGTACCTTATCTTTAGGGTTACCGATCAGACTTCTCAAATTAGTGCCTGAACTGTAAACCGTCCCAAGATCCAGCCCCTTGAAGATTTTACTCAAACCTTTAGTGATAGAGGGAGCAAAAGGGAGGGTAACAAAAGGTGTGTTAGTGACTTCTTCTCGAAAAGTCGTGGATTCTTTCAAAAAATTCCTATAATTAAACTTCCTAATTAATTTATAAATAATTTGAGGTTGGAAACCATTACACCTGGCTCCATGTTTAATGACTTCTAGCTCTTTCTCATACCTAACCTTGTTCAAGGGAAAGGTGAGCAATCTATGAACCAAAAAATTCAGACTTGCCATTTTGTGTTGGGCACAGTGATGGGAGTCTGAAGGAATGTAGTGAAGTGTACTGGTTTCTTTCCTATATATGTCAAATTCTAAACAATTCTTATTTCTAATAACTAAGGTATCTAAGAAAGGTAGCTGACCGTGTTCCTCTTTTTCATATGTAAATTTTATGGTTTCAAACCGATGATTTAAACTGTTAATAAAATCGTCAATATTACAATTCTTGGTGTCGAAAATCGCGAAAATGTCATCCACATACCTTAGCCAAACCCTAGGAAAATATTCGCCCGACGATTCTAAGTCCTTTTCAAATCGGCTCATGAAAAGGTTAGCTAAAAAGGGTGACAAGGAGTTACCCATTGCCTTTAAGCATGACTTTAAGCATTTACAATATTTAGGGCTGTCACGGGGTAAGAGGGTTGATATTCCTGATTCTTTACGGGATGCTGATAGGATTAATGACTATTTCATCAATTCTATTCCGAACGGATGTGTTCCACCGACTACAATTAATTCGCCACCTTATTCTCCTTTGCTACGGTGGACATTCCAGTGGTTGCGAGCGTGATTGATGGTATTAAGTCAACTTCTACTGGACAGGATGGACTTGGTATTCACATGATAAGGATGTGTTGTCCATATATATTGCCTTTCCTTACCAATATCATAAATTCATGTATCATCGAATGTAAATTTTCCAGTAAATGGAAATACGCATCGATTATTCCCTTGCCTAAAACTAGCCACCCTAAAGAATTCGAAGATCTGAGACCAATTAGTGTTCTGCCAGCAATATCCAAGATCTTGGAAAAAATAATGTTTTCCCAGATAACTGACTTTGTTCACAGGAACTCTTTGCGTGCACCCGTGCAATCGGGTTTCAAGACTGGACATAGTTGTGAAACCGCTCTTCTGAAGGCGATGGACGACATTATCACATCTACAGACAGGGGATTGGTGACAGTCTTGACCTTGTTAGATTTCACTAAGGCTTTCGACACTGTTCACCATGATGACCTGGTCGGGACTCTGCGTGCAGCAGGGTTCTCTGCTAATTCTTTAGAGCTTGTTGCTAGCTTTCTTCATGATCGTAAGCAGAGTGTTAGACTAGATAATGTTGTTTCTGTTCCAATGTGTCTGAGCCAGAGTGTACCACAGGGTTCAATACTTAGTCCTCTGCCGTTTTCCCTATACACCCGAAATATACCGGCATGCATTGAACACTCCTCTATGCACATGTATGCAGATGATATCCAATTTTACAAATCTTTTAAACCTCCTGGTTCAGGGCGGTAGCCGATCTTAATTCCGACTTGGACTCGATACTTAAGCTATCTAAGCAGCTTAATTTAAACGTAAATCCTTCCAAATCTCAGGTAATTCTATTTGGTAGGTGGCAGGGTGCTGGTTGTAAGGGTGGATGGCTCAGCGCTACCCGTTGTGGACGGTGTCAAGAACTTGGGACTTACGATGGATAACACTTTCAGGTTCCGAGAACAGATTAGCAGATGTATTAAAAACTCCTATCCAACGATGAAAACTCTATATCCCCACAGATCTACATTAAGTGCTCGCACCAAAGTCCGACTTTGTGAATCAGTCATTCTTTCGCGGTTTGGTTACTGCTCAGTCGTTTATGATCCGACTATCAATGTCAACACAGAATACCGAATTCAGAAGGTTCAGAATTCCTACCTTAGCTATATCTTTGGCGTTAGGAAGTTCGATCACGTGCCACATAAATTGAAGGATTGCGGCTCGTTGGACATGCGGCGCAGGCGTGAACTACAAGCTTTGTGTTTGTTTTACAGGATCATGGCTGCAAGGACTCCTCCCTATTTGTACAATAATAGTATATTATAATACTAGTGTATAAGTAAGTCTTTAAAGCACGCGCGACATGTTTACAAAACATTATTATTATTATTATTATTTTCCGTTTTCACAGACTTTTGGTTTTTATGTCTGGGTGAGTGTCAGTCATCGGCCGTAGCAAGATGGCTGGGTTTGCAACCTTAGGTAATCCCCATTATTCGGCGAAGTATAGCGCATGTATCGAGGAGGATGGATTTTTGTATTTGGAGATATATGTTCCTCTTTATTTCCTCTGCAAGGGGCAAGTACTTATTAATTTTCTCCCGGTAAGTTTTTATTATGTTGCAGGGCAAAGGAACGGCAATATCGATGATGTAGGAGATTTTCTGCTTCTTTAAGGTAAGTACTATATCTGGGATGTTGTTGGGAATGTGTTTGTCCGTGATGATTTGACGGTTCCAGTATAGTACGATGTTGTCATTCTCGTAGATCGCTGGTGGCTCGAAATCGAAGTATCGAGGTATGTTCTCCAGGTGTAAATGTATCTTCTGGAGCTGAAGATAGATAATTTTTCCTAGCCTGTCGTGTCTCTCAAGATAACATTTAGGGGCCAGTACACTACATCCTGCGACCAGGTGCTCCAAATACTCTTCTTTATCGCCACACATTCGGCATTTGGTGGTAGAAACGTTCTCGGCGAGTATTCTTCTTCGGTACATATTAGTAGGTACCACCTGATCGTGGATAGCCGCAATAAATCCCTCAGTCTCTTGAAAGAGGCTCCCAGTACATAGCCACGCCTGCGATGCCTCTTTATCAATTTCCTCTGCATCCAGAGTTGCGACATATTTGCCGTGTAAAGGTTTGGCTTTCCATCTGGCCTTTAGTTCGTTTGCAGAGGTGATATGGGCATCTGGATCGAAGTTAGCGTGAGCGAGTCTTAAAGGAGTTAGGGTTTCATCGGCCGCTACCACGGCGCTATGTAGTTCGCTCGACATCGCTTTTTCTTTAAAGTAACTCCTTAGATTTTTTATCTGCCTGTAATTGCCAGTGATTGCGCTAGGTATGCCTCTTCCTCCTAGTCGTCTTGGTAGATGGATGGCTCGTTGTTAGGTAAACTCTGTTCTGGTCTTGATATCGATGTTTGCAAGCTCTGTGTTCGTCCATCTTACAATCCCGAACCTATATATCAACACACTGGTTGATGGCTTTAACCGCGTTCCTCGCCGATAGCTCCGTCCGCAGCACAGCTCGCAGCCGTTGGATATAAGTTTCAAGAAGTTTGTGTTTTGCGGCTCTGTGGTCAATTCCCGCGTTCTGTCGAAAGCCGAGGTACTTATATCGCTCGTATTCGTTCATTCCTTGTATTAGTCCTTGACCTTGTCCCACTTCATAGCCCCCGCTTTGCATCCATTTGCCCCGTTGGATACGGCTGATTCTACATTTGTCCAGACCAAAATGCATATTTATGTCTCCACTGACCTTACCCACAACCGCTAATAGGTCTTGAAGGTGCTTGGGTTGGCTGGCATAGAGCTTTAAATCGTCCATATACCAAAGCTGACATACATTGGTGTCTGTGCCACAAATAGTTATTCCTTTGCCTTGCCTATTCAATAGCGCTGTTAGCGGCCTTAGCGCCAGGCAAAACCAGAGTGCGCTCAGCTAAATCTCCCTGGAATATTCCTCTTTTATGGTGATGCGCCCTAACTCCACGTTTCCGTTAGGTGTGCTCATCCTCAGACATGTGTTTCATCTACTCATTATTATTATTATTATTATTATTATTATTATTATTATTATTATTGTTATTATTATTATTATTATTATTATTATTATTATTATTATTATTATTATTATTATTATATTTCTAAGCTTGCTATTGAAGGTTAGCTATTTCAACAATTCTTATATTTCATCGGCTTATTGTTAGAGTTTGTACCTTGATCCACCTGTCAATGATGTTAGAAGAACAAAGAAATACTACATCGTGCTCTGCGTTATTACAAGTCATTCAATGGTGCTTGCAAAAGTGAGAATGTTATTCACGGGAAAGATACTACGATTCTTGCTTAGGATGAAACTTTTTGAAGAGCAATAAAATCTAAAAACCAAAATAGTACTACGGTTAGAGAGCAAACAAACTAACTTTAAATTATAAATATAATAATTTTAAATTTTTAAGATAATTAAGACACAGGTTATTATTATTATATTGAGAACAAGAGACTCTAAGGAAGACTGGTAACTATTTAGTTCTATTTTAATTTAATACGATACAAACGTTGTTTAATACATACAAATATATCTATTATTGCACATTCTGAATTTTAAAAGCTGCATCAAGCAAAACCTTGTTCAATTTTTTATATTTTTAAATCGACCGGAATATACATAATCTATTATTAGCTCATTCCGTGGTATTCGAAGTTTGACGACAGCAACTATTTATTTAGTTATAATATGACGTTAAATGTCTTCTCATACATACATATATCGCGCTTGACTGCAAACGTTTAAGATGTTTTATACACAAATAATTCCGCTAGTACTACTGTTTGAAACAATTATTGATCGCCAATTAGTTACCTCCCAATTACAAGGTAAGTTTCGTCCAATGTACATGATATATTTTTTAAGTATTATAAGCGATTTCAGAAGATGAAATCTGCATCACAAGCTCTGGAAAGCCAGGTAAATGCGTGTTGATAGAAAAATGTCCAGCTGCTCTGGCATTGGTACGAAATAGAGGCAGGCCACAAGTGTGCAGCTTCCAAGGAAGATCTCCAATTGTATGCTGTGAAGGTGTCGTATCAAGAACCCAATCGATTGCCGCGAAAAGTATGTATTCTACTGGAATAATTCGTCTTGATTGCGACTCAGCTAATCCGGTTTAAATTTTCCATATTTAGAATGTTTACTATATAGAAAGCCTAACCTCATAGCAACAGAAAGTCGTATTCCGGAAGGTACATATGCAGCAGTTGGAGGACAGGATGCTGAGCCGTTAGAGTTTCCACATATGGTGAGTTTTGATTTGGTAAAAATTTGCACCGATTAAATTGGTGATGCTTTCTAATCAGGCTATCTTGGGTTATGGAGATCCCAACAATACCAAATGGTTGTGCGGTGGAAGTTTAATTAGCGAAAATTTCGTCTTGACAGCAGCACATTGTATATATACGCGATAGTAAGCTTGATAGGACTTTATAAAGTAAAATTATATAGAAGACTAATTATATTTTCAGCGGAAGTGTCACCATTATTAAGCTAGGAGTGCACCAACTCAGCGAAACTAATATGTTCGTACAAACCTTCAGAGTGAAGAATACTTACCAACATCCTCAATATAACTCACTTCTAAGCTATCACGATATAGCTCTTTTGGAACTTGACCAATTTGCTTATATCCTTTTTGGAGTTAGACCAGCTTGTCTACACACATCTAAGCAGTTACCAAGCAATTCTTTTACGGGTACTGGGTGGGGGGCTACTGAACTTTACGGAGATAACAGCGACATCTTACAGAAAGTAAATTTAAGTTACGTCCCCACTAATAAATGCGCACGCTTCTATAATAGAAGGAATAAATTACCAAACGGACTCAATGATGATTGGCAAATTTGTGCTGATGGTGGAGGAGCAAGAGCTGATACGTGTCAGGTTATAATGTTAGATTTTATTTTTATAAATAAATAAATTATTTTGTTTTAAATAGGGCGATTCTGGAGGTCCAATACAGCTATCACGAGATGAAAATGTAACAGATTTGTATACGATTATTGGGATTACTTCGTTTGGAATAAAATGCGCTGTAGTCCCAGCCGTCTACACGAGGATATCGTATTACGTACCTTGGATTGAAAGTATTGTTTGGCCTAATTAACATTTTTTTTAAATAAAGATTTAAATGCGACAGCTTTTTGTGGGCCAATCTATTGAAAAATTGATTGATCAATAAGTTACCTTTTACGAGAATTACGCATTTCTGACTCGACCCCGTTTCCTAAGAATGAATTCTCCGCATATTTAGTATTAATTCTACATCCTTGTAATTTAGAAGCACACTTGAGTCGTGCGTAATAATATCGTTAATAAATAATATATATATGCAGACGTAAGTTAATAAAGGCTGGTAAATCGAACACCTTGAATTGCATACATATAAAAGCCCAGAAGAGATGGTGTTTTGGTTTAGTTTAACCATGACTCCTTTTCGTTATTTATGTGTTTATTGCGTAATATCGACGAGTTTGGCGTTCACATGTAAGTAGTAGATATGGTGTTACATATATATTTATATTCAATATTATTTTTATTATTATCATTATTATTATTATTAAATTTGATATAGTTTGTTATGTAACTCTCTAAGAGGATAATGAAGCAATTTTCTGGCATTCATAGCGATGAATGTTACAGGATATTGCATAGTTTTGACTAATTAATTTTGTGCCTTCTTCGCTGTCAAAATGTTTCAGTCTAGTAATGGATCTTTACTTTTACATATGCATGTGCGTTGGTCTAGATTTAAATTCTTGCTTGTTTTATCAAAGTTCTACCCTTCAAGGCGATTTTGGCTTCCTATTATCAAACTGCTCCCGACTTGTGGGTATTGTAATATAAAATGACAAGTACAATAAAGCTGTCAAGTATATACAATATTTCATAATGGAGACTAGATCTAAATTAACAAGAGAAACTACATAAGTTCGTTATGGCTAACAGTAACCTGGTTAGACAGTTTCCTTCTGTTTTTCCAGCTTTGTTGTCATAATAAGTTTTACTTTACTCCATTGTTTTTACGTTTTGTTTACTGCTTTTACTTCTTTGCTATTATTATTATTTTTTTAATGTAATTCGAGACAATTTTCGAGATTTCAATTCACTGGTCTTTGTGCTCTCCAATTTAAGGCAGTTATCCCCAATCCTTTATTCTTTTTTCTTTCAGGCTTTAGCTTTCTTGATTACGGTCCTTCCTTCCTCTTCAGAACTACTACTGCTGCTGGGAACGGCTATCTTCTTCTGCACTATAGGCTTATTTTTGACTGCAAGTTTTCTTTTCTCTATAACACTTTCTTTTTCTACATCATCTTTCTCTGGAGTGTCTGTGAGGATTCTCCATCGGCCTAATTTCCGGCCACCACGGCTACCCCCTTCCTTTGGTTGAGCTTTTAGAAGTGGTCTTATTCGGTCATGAGAGAGCCTTATTACCTACCTGTGAGCAAGTTGTCTTCTTCATCTGCTGGTTGTGAAGTTTGGAAATTTGATTTTTCCTCTCCAGAGGCAATGTCTACACTTGGCTCCAAACGCCTCTCCGTCACAAATGAACTTAAATAGTCATGGTCTCCAAACACGTTCCTATTTAGCGGAAAAATTCCCGAAACATCAAATCCGGATTGAATATTTTACGGCGAAAAAGCTTTAGGATAACCTTTCCCTGCACATTCAGTCACAGCGTAAAGCGTCATGGGTTTCCCTCTTTTAGAGAGAAGCCAACTCATTAGAGGCCGTGTTATAGTACTTTCTAAGTGGTCCGAAGAGAGTCCTCTCCAACGGCTGCAACTTGTGACTCGTGTGTGGAGGTAATGTCAACATGACAATGCCATGAGCTTTCTCAAAGTTTAGTATCTCGATTGAGATGTGACTGTCATGGTTATCTAAGATTAACAGAGTTTTAGTTTCTTGGCTTGTTCGGGCGAATTTCACGAAATGATGCAAATATTCTAAAAAAATATTTGAATTTGACCAACCACTAGGATTTGCCATACTATCACGTTGCCTGTTGGAGCTCCCTTCAACGTATGTTCCTTGAAGTGGACTCTGGAAAATATAAATGCAGGTGGAATTGAATTTCCCATGGCGTTAACAGCATATATTATAGTAATGTTCTGATCTCTTTCATCTGATGTCATACCGCCCACTTGTTTTTTTTCCTTTTGGCGCTATAGTTCGGACAGGAGCATGAACAGTGGACAATCCACTTTCATCTGAATTATAGATGCTTTCAGGGCCGAAATTATATCTATGAATCTTGCTAAGCTAGTGCCCTGTGGTTTTTCTAAACTGATATCTCTATTTCTTTTTAGGAAATATTTTAGCCAATCTATACCAGCTTTCTGCTTAATATCCCACGAATAAGGATGTTCAATTTTGTTTGCTGTTGCATAACTGTAAACCAACTTTCTAACTTCGCCTGTAAATAAACCATAATGCATATGTGCACATTGTGGTAAATAGGAATTTAATTCGGTTTCTCGGACATTACTAAAAACTTGATTTATAGCATTACTTGGAGCATACACAAATTCTGCATGACCTCCATTTCGATAAATTTTGAGGTGATGACTTAAAGTGGATCTCGAGATGTTGTACTCTAAAGCGGCTTTTCTGATAGAAAAATCATGATTGAGGCACTTTGTTAGCAGCGGCCTTGACTGCTTCTGGATTGGGCTTAATTCTTTCTATTTTAGATTTGCTTCTGGGCATTTCTCTAACAAAAGTAATTGAGTGGGTGTTTAATATCTGAATGCAGTGTACCCAAGGTACACTCATGCTAATGTCCCAAGGTACACTGACTAGTAGGCTACGAAAAATACAAATTATTTTAAGAAATATGAATTATATTTGTTTACAGACAGGAAAAGATTGGTAAAAATGTGTGCCAAATACAGCAGCATGCATAAAAATGAAATGAAATACTTATTTTTTCAAAGCAAAGGATGTCACTAGATATAAATTTACTCTGCAGTGGTTACAATCAGTTTGTCGATGCCATTATTAGATTTTTAAGATCTTGTGTGGAGGCATCTATCATGCGCAACTCAGCGCATGTAAAACAGGAAACTATAATTTGTTTGTGTTTTATGAGGCTGTCTTAAGGTACACAGTGTCTCAACGTACACACTTCTTTCTATAACTCCCAATTATCTACTGACTTCATAATTCTTAATTGTACGCATAATTAGTCGAAAACGTTTAATCTAGTATTTGGATCCAGGTTTCGAAATATTGTACTCTTTCTTTAATTGTTGATTGCACTCGTAGATGGATTACTCTTCCTGTTATGACACCATACCCTAGAGTTTCTTTAGTTTTAACTTTTTTATAATTGCTTTTGCTTCTTCTACGGATATTTCTCTAGTGCCATTTGAAACAATTATTTCATGACTTTCTTCAGGTTTGGTTGCTGATTAGTTTAACTGAGACGTTCCTTCTAATTGCTTCGCAAATTTTCTGCTTGGCTTTTGATATTACTTACACTTTTGCTTAGTGGGGGCCTACTGCTAATTTCCAAAGATTGGCTTCATCTATCTAACATTTTCTTAAGTATGATTTATGATTTTTTAAATTTGAATTTGCGTCTGGAATTTGCGTCTGTCCAACATTCTAACTATTCTATTGCATATGTACCAAACTCTCATAGTCTGTATACTTACTGCTTTTACAAGCTAAACCCCTTCTTTTTTGACAGGCTTACGTAAATTTTTACGTCTTCTACATGAGTGCTGTTATTTCTAACTTGTTCACACAAACGGTTTCAATCTATTTTTGTTTTAACGACAACAATTCACTGCTAATACCACAATTTGGAAACTTAAAAGTTAAGATCAACCATTAAGCTTTATCAATCATAAATTTTATATTTGTCGGCTAGGATTGTAATGTCGCTGAAACTACTTCCGGAAAGCACAACAGAAGCCTCGTCAGTGTTATGACACTAACTTGAATAGGCGTTTCTAAATCATTACATAAATTAAAAACAATGAGGCCCTAAGATGGATCCCACAGGTACTCCACGCTTATCCGCTGCGAGTTTAGAAATAGAAGAACTTCCATTTTTATTTATGAATATTGTAAAAAGTTCAGAGTCAATAACAAATAATTAAATCACACATCTTCTACATTTTTCTTCTGTGTCCAAGACATTTTTTGCTAACTAAACACAAATTCCACATTACATAATTATTTCTCAGCAGCGTACGAGACGTGTGAGTTACGAAACGGACAGCAAGGCTACTGTAGAAACATACTGGAATGTGAATCAGCGAAAGCGGAACTGAAATCGAAAATAAAACCGCAAACCTGCGGCTACGACAAGCTGCTACCTGTAGTATGTTGCTCGGACGTCGTGGATGTCAAGAGCGACCACTTCGGCGAAATTAATGAAAACGACCGTCTTGAATTAATATTCAACAATGATAGCAAGGACGCGACCTCAAGCGATAGTTCTATTGTCGAATCTATTGACGATTTCAACACTTTAAGCTTTCCTAACAGTAATAGAGAGGAGAATGAATCACTACAGCCGGACGAAAATATTACTGCAAACGATTACGTAGGATTGCAACCGGAGATTGCATTTCTCAATAAGAATTCTTCGGAATATCCGTATTTTAGTCACAGCTCCATTAAATTCGATGGACCTGTTACGAACGTCCTCAAGATACCCTTGAAGAGACGCCCGTTTAAGTTTCCCGATCGTTCTGATGAAATCCCAGCGAAAACTATAATTTCTGATAGGTTTGAAACTGCTACTAATAATCCAACAAGTAATCCAGATAAATCTAAAGAATTGGGAGATATATCGAAAGCAGGAGCGCAAAAAGGTAAATTTAAATATAAATAGATGAATTATTCTCATTCCTTTCATGTTTAGAATGTGACCAAATCGTAGAATATGGCAAGCAATTCATTCCGAGAACTAGATACATTACAGGCGGACAAAACGCTGATCATTTCGAGTTTCCTCACATGGTAGGCCTTCCTGATTACATTTATCGATCTCAATCATAAATCGCAGTTTTTATATTGAAGGCAGCTTTGGGGTACGAAACCCGAAGAGGTAGCATGGATTGGAAATGTGGAGGTAGCCTTATCAATGAGCGCTTCGTTGTAACAGCTGCACATTGTACTCACTCCTCAAAGTAATATTGCTTCAATTTGACTATTTAATTTTAAATGATTTTAATTTATTAGTGGACCTATCAAGGTAGTACGGTTAGGCGATATAGACACTGCAGACGATCCCGCAGACAATGAAGTGCAATCTTTGAATGTGGCCAAAATCTTCGTCCATCCCTCGTATAACCCGCCCTATCATTACCACGATATAGCTCTTTTACAATTGGAGAAGCCTGTCAATTATTCCAGAGCGGTGATGCCAGGTTGTCTTCAAGATTCGTACGATTTTGGCAACACTACTTTGTGGGCAACGGGATGGGGGACTCTATATTACGGCGGCCAAACTAGTAATATATTGCAGAAGGTTGATTTGCGGTTATTTTCCCCGAATAATTGCTCGAAAAAGGCTTATGGGCGCCAAAGACGACTTGCCGATGGAATAGTCGATCAAATGCAGATATGTGCTGGGAATCCTGAACAGGGTAAAGATACGTGTCAGGTAAGGATTGCTCGGTAGATTATTTAAGGAGATATCTAAGATGTGTTTTGTTTTAGGGTGATTCTGGAGGACCGTTGCAAATTAAGATGTTTGATCATTTAAATATTTATAAAATTGTTGGGATAACTTCGTTTGGTATCAAATGTGGTATAATTGAGGGAATTTATACCAGGGTGTCGTATTATCTACCTTGGATTGATGAAATTGTTTGGTCACAATTAAAATAATTCTAACTACATATGTCAATATGAAGTCTAAATTGTGTTCAGTTTATAACCAAAGTGAATTAAGATATGGACAGTTTGTATTTATGAAAATGTAAATTTAATTTAATTTATTTATTTAAATCGAATAAAGTTTGAATTCAATCGTTTATGAATTATACACCATTGCAAGCCAACAGATTCTACACGGTGGCATTGGGTGCCCATGAATCATTATTACTTTTTTACTTTTTTCCAATCTTAACTGTTATGTTTGTCTGATAAAAATATATGATTTGCCTTTGGTGCATGAGGATGTGGCCTTTCACCCGGCATTGCAAGTTTCTTTTGCTGTATCTGGCATAGAGAGGTCAAATAACTCTCCCAGCAATGCAGTAAGTAAAAACTATAACTTTCGTAAAGCCGATATTTACGGTCTCTATAGAGCTATTGCCTCGGCAGACTGGTCAGGGGTAGATCGATGTTCTGATGTGGACGATGCATGTAATTTGTTTTATAATATACTCTACGATATCTTTAATCGTTACGTTTCTGTATATCATAGTCCTAGAGCATCTCGTTTTAATTATCCTTCTTGGTACACTAAAGAAATAATTAAGAATATTAAATTGAAAAGTAAATATTTGGACGGACAAATACAAGAAGTCTGGGTCACCTAACGACCTGCAAAGTTTTAAGAAAATGCGAGTGTTGGTAAAGTCTCAAATACATGAAGCTTATAAACAATACATTGCAAAATGTTGAGTCGTCATTAGTTTCAGACACCTCACACTTCTGGTCTTTTGTTCAATCTCGGAGAGGTACTTCAAGGATTCCTGGGAAGCTACATTATCAGGGCGTATATTATGAAGATCCGAACCCTATCGTTGATGCCTTTTCTCAGCATTTTGTGAGCGTGTTTCGGGTATCATCGCCTTGTTGTCATAGTGAGATCCAGTCTAATCGCTGTATGCCTAATGTGCAAATTCGTGCCTTCTCTGAGGACGAGATAAAATATGCTACTAGGAAACTTAGTAACAAATTAACATCTGGATATGATCAAGTACCCTGTTTTGTGTTGAAGGATTGTTCTCGTATTCTTGTGAAGCCTTTACTGGCTATTTTTAATTTGATCTTAAGTACAGAGACCTTTCCGCAATCCTGGAAGCTTGCGAGAGTATGTCCAGTGTACAAGAGTGGTGTCAAATTACCGACCAATCTCGATACTATCCAATGTAGCTAAACTTTTGGAATCTGTGCTTTACACACGATTGTATCCACAGATAAGTGGTTTCCTTGTGTCGGAGCAGCATGATTTTGTGAGTAAACGATCACCTGCAACTAACTTGTGTTCCTTTGTTGAGGATGTGACCAAAGCGTTGGATGGTCAGGGTCAGATTGATACCATTTACACCGATATCTTCAAGGCCTTTGATCGTATAGATCACTGTATTTTGTTAGATAAACTTAATGACTTCGGTTTCTCTATTCCACTTTTGAATTTAATGAAATCGTATTTGTGCGATCGTCAATTCTTTGCTTACTACAACGGATTCTCCTCAACTGTTTGTAGGGTGACCTCCGGTGTGCCTCAAGGGTCTCATTTGGGGCCACTATTATTCTTGTTATTTATAAATGATTTAGTGGGGAATATCGGCTTTAATGTTTGCTGATGACGTTAAGTTCTTTAACTCTATTCACTCGCTTGAGGATTGCATCGAACTGCAGACCTCCTTACTTATTTTGGATCAATGGTGCTTAGACCTTAATGTTTCAAAGTGTAAAGTTCTCTCCTTCACCAGGAAGAAGTCTCCGCTGCTCTTTGATTATATCATAGGGCCTAGTAGTTTGGTTAGGTGTGATACAATACGTGACTTGGGAATACTTTTTGATAGCCGCCTAAACTTCAACAAACACGTGCGTCTGATAGTGGCGGAGGCAAATAAAATGCTAGGTTTTATCTTGAGAAACTCAAATTCCTTCCAAAACTTGGCTACTATCAAAGTATTATTTTTTTCTTTCGTGCGGTCTAAACTGGAATATGTTTCTATCGTATGGAACCCTTATTATGATTTCTATAACACAATGATTGAGAACCTGCAAAGAAGGTTTCTAAAATACGTATGGTTTAGAAGGCATCATAATTATCCACCGAGAGGCTTTCCATATGATGTGTTGCTTGACGCCTTTGCATCTTCATCCCTTGGAACACGTCGCAGGAGTGCTGGTTTGACTTTTCGTTATAAGTTGCTGCATAACCAGATCGACGCCAATGAGCTCCTCTCAGGACTTAATGTTAATGTGCCGCGATTATCGCGATTAAGTTCAAGGACTAAAAAGCGAGTATACACCAACCGCTAGATTAGAAGCTGTCGAAAATGCAGAAAACGACCGCCTTTACTCTTATGACATTTAGCTTCAGCTCTTCAGCGTTACAGCAAGATGGACTTGGCTAATATAAAAGTAAGTGTTCAATACCATCTTAGTTTGAACAGCAATAAGACTTAAGTTGGGTCTTCTATCACCTTAGTGATCGTGGGTTCATTACATCTCAACAAAGCTTCTTAATTACTCTACTTTCCGCCTTGTACAGCTGCAAACAAAAATTCTTAAAGATCTCAGAGAATAGCCCACACAGAGCATGGGTTTTTTGCCGAAGCTATTTGGCTTTGGTGTTGAACGACCGGCTTCATCAGGTGAAATTCATGACTTTTTCTATTTCGACTTTTCAAAATTATTCGTCAGCCGTGGTAATTCGATACATAAATGATTTCGCTGTGTGGTTGCTGAAGCAGCATTTCAAAAGTGTTTTCGTTCGTTCTTTGCTTGTTTATCTTCTTTCTAATCCCCTTCTATGCTGTAGTACCCATCACGTTAGGACAATCTGGTGGTATTTGAGAAGTGATCTCTAAATCTCTAGTATTCTTAGACCACTTGTTTCACTCAGTGAGTGACCGTAAAGAATGTGGACGATCAACAGAGCCGTCTGGCAATGCAAGTTGCACCTTTAAAATACATTTTACGAAACAGCAGAAAAAGTAACCTGTCAACTAGCTAGCGATTTAACAGGAAGCCAATGATCTAAGTACATCTATACAGGGTGTCCGTGAAATACAAAGCATGCTTTTAAGGGATGATAGCTACAACGATTTAGAACCAAAAACATATAATACACCTTGGGTCTATCTGTAAGCGTAAACGAGAAAAAAAATTATTTCTCATGTCACAAACTTCGATGCATACTGTACACCGGCAGCTGACCCGTGCAAGATTTACGCGACGATTGCAGGCGTGTGTTGCAACACATCGAGCCTTTCCTGTAATACATTTTCTCCTGTCTCTCAAAAAAGTCCTTTTTAGGACCACCAATTTATCACAAATAAAAGAAAAGAACTCAATTTTGTAGTAGCCTTTACGAAAGCGCTTAAAGCGCCATAACATAATTGCAATAATTACATTGTTTCCGTTCAATGCGACTTTCCCTCAACTTAAATTTTCATTTACCGATCGAAAGCTGCTATTAAATCCGCCCTTTTCACGCTAACTTCAACATAACATCGATTTTATTGTCATAACATTATTAAAAAAACAGCAAAGGTACCTTTATTTTAAAACATATGGCCATTGACTTGGTACGATTCAAGTTCAAGGTCGTATAAACAGATGATGCTTGGCATACATCTGCCGTTCTAACTGCATACGGGTACAGTGTGTTGGCAGACAAATGACACCACGCTTCAATTTCAAAGTATGAAATAATTCGGTTTCATCGTTGTTTTCAGTTATTTTCAACCCTAAATTTTTGATATGGTTTTTTGGTTATTTAAGAAGCAATATGGATGAGTTTTCTTGTACAGTTTGACCAAATAAGGTTTTTTAGAAATAATTTTTTTTCTCGTTTACGCTTACAGATAGACCCAAGGTGTATTATATGTTTTTGTTTCTAAATTGTTATAGCTATCATCCCTTGAAAGGATGCTTTGTATATCGCGGACACCCTGTATATATTCAGAATCAGGATGAGTAGCTGTAAAAAACTACTTTTATACAGACGAATTGCAGAAGTGTGGTTGACATTTGGTTATATCCTATAGAAGCAAGTGTAGGTGGACTATAACCAAAAGCATTAAATCAGATGAAAGCAATAGGAAAGATACCTCGATAGATGTTCAGAAAATAGAGAACAATAATGTTAGCAGTATTCAAGGTAGTGTTGTGTTTCCCGCAGAAATTGGATTTCTGCTTAAATCTGATTGAAGGCTCACAGTTGCCAAATGCAAAGGTAGTCTCTAATCTAAAACTGTGTAAAGGAGATTATAGCTGATTGGTCCAAATTTTAACCTACAACTATTTAGAATGATTTGGTGCAATAGGAAAAAGATGGAATATTGGGAGTTCTAGAATGACAACTTGGAAGTTCAGATTGGAATATAATTGGAGGGATCGAACATTTTCTGGTTCAAAACAAATGTGGAACATTTCCATCATTTCTTGACTGGAAAATTTATATAAAGACAATATTAACAAATAGGTTTATCTCACAGTTTTGTACTGACATAGAGACAAAAGAAAATTCGTTGAGGTTATGTTATAAATATAAAAATAATGGAAAGGAAGTACGGTTAAACTAAATCAAAGCTCTACAAACTTACGTCTTTATGTCGGTATTTTTTAATGAAGATATTCTTACATACAACTCAAGTATGTTTCTAAACTACCAAGATGTAACGATAATACTGCTGCAAACTTGCTTTATTGTACATATACGTCAAAAATTCATTCTAAAGAAATTGGCTTGTATCAAAAACATGTAATTCCTGTAAATGTTAGACATTGATCAATGAATTTTTTAATAAATTGACTGATAAAACACATCACTTTCGTACTTAATCTAATCTTTGTTAAACTAAGCTTAGTTAGGCCAAACAATACTTTCAATCCAAGGTACGTAATACGATATCCTCGTGTAGACGGCTGGGACTATTGCGCATTTTATTCCAAACGAAGTAATCCCAATAATCGTGTACAAATCTGTTACATTTTCATCTCGTGGTAGCTGTATTGGACCTCCAGAATCGCCCTATTTAAAACAAAATAATTTATTTATTTATAAAAATAAAATCTAACATCATAACCTGACACGTATCAGCTCTTGCTCCTCCACCATCAGCACAAATTTGCCAATCATCATTGAGTCCGTTTGGTAATTTATTCCTTCTATTATAGAAGCGTGCGCATTTATTAGTGGGGACGTAACTTAAATTTACTTTCTGTAAGATGTCGCTGTTATCTCCGTAAAGTTCAGTAGCCCCCCACCCAGTACCCGTAAAAGAATTGCTTGGTAACTGCTTAGATGTGTGTAGACAAGCTGGTCTAACCCCAAAAAGGATATCAGCAAATTGGTCAAGTTCCAAAAGAGCTATATCGTGATAGCTTAGAAGTGAGTTATATTGAGGATGTTGGAAAGTATTCTTCACTCTGAAGGTTTGTACGAACATATTAGTTTCGCTGATTTGGTGCACCCCTAGCTTAATAATGGCGACATTTCCGCTGAAAATATAATTAGTCTTCTACACAATTTTACTTTATAAAGTTCTATCAAGCTTACTATCGCGTATATATACAATGTGCTGCTGTCAAAACGAAATTTTCGCTAATTAAACTTCCACCGCATAACCATTTGGTATCGTTGGGATCTCCATAACCCAAGATAGCCTGATTAGGACGCATCACCAATTTAATCGGTGCAAATTTTTACCAAATCAAAACTCACCATATGTGGAAACTCTAACGGCTCAGCATCCTCTCCTCCAACTGCTGTAAGTACATCTTCTGGGATACGACTTTCTGTTGTTATGAGGTTAGGCTTTGTATATAGTAAACATTCTAAATGTGGAAAATTTAAACCGTATTAGCTGAGTGCAATTAAGACGAATTATTCCAATAGAGTACATACTTTTTGCGGCAATCGATTGGGTTCTTGATACGACATTTTCACAGCATACAATTGGAGATCTTCCTTGGAAACTGCACACTTGTGGCCTGCCTCTATTTCGCACCAATTCCAGAGCGGCTGGACATTTTTCTATCAACACGCATTTACCTGGCTTTCCAGAGTTTGTGACGCAGATTTCATCTTCTGAAATCGCTTAAAATATCTGAGAAATATATCATGCAGATTGGACTAAACTTACCTTGTAATTGGGAGGTAACTAATTGGCGATTAATAATTGTTTCAAACAGTAGTAGTAGCGGAATTATTTGTGCACAAAACATTTTAAACTTTTGCAGTCACACGCGATATATTAAGAAGACATTTAGCGTCATAGGTTCCTATATTATAACTAAATAAATAATAAATGTAGTTCTACCGAGTTGTATGTCTGGTCTGTCTAGTTTATGCATAGTTGCTTTCGTCAAACTTCTGATACGACGGAATGAGCTAATAATAGATTATGTATATTCACGTCGATAAAAAATAAAAAGTTGACCAACGTCTGTTCTATTATTATCTCTTATTCTCAATATAATAATAATATCATGTCTTTTATCTTAAAAAATTATAATTATTATACTTATAATTAGTAGTTAGTAAGATTAGAATTAGAATGGGCAAAACATTAATTACCTATCGATGGAGTTATTTTTATGACAGTTCATCGATTTAATCGATAAAGGGACTGGTGTGTGGTGTTTAGTGTGTGAAAAAAATTTGTTGTGTTTAAATTGGCGGTTGTGCGGAAAACATGTACAGAGTGCAACACAGAAGTTTAAGCAAACCGGAAAGGGACGGTATAATGAATTTTTATGCGATTTAAGTATTATTTTAACCTCGGAAAAAATTGGACAGAAAATATTTCGCCAGTTTTGGAAGAAATACAATTCTACGTGGAAATTTCCAAGTCCAATGAATTATTTAACGTCAGTGCGTGAAAAAATGGTCAATTATGTAAAAAGCGCAGTAAAGAATGAAAAACTGCTGCTAAGTATGAATGAAATTACAGATACTGAAAAAAATCAATTGTGTCTATTCTAGTGCGGATATTAACCTCGAAAACGCCATCACACCATTAGTTACTAGTCTATAAAAGACTGCAGGAATGTACCAGCGAAGCAATGTACTATCGCCGCCAAAAGTAGCGCATCAAACTGCAATAAAACGCGTCTATTATCCATTATAGGCTTTCGGTCCTGAATCGTTTATTTAGGTAAAATAACTGGGCAGTTGTACCAAACCGTATATCTGCAGGGCAGCGAGCATTTAAATGAATTTAAACGAAGCGAGTTATGAATATATTGGAAATAAATATGATGTACTAAACTGAGGTAGGATGTAGCCAAATTAATTGAAGAAAAAGAAATTTTAGGATAAATTTCTCATGCAAAATATGATTCAAACAATAATTGCAAAAATTATAAAATTGTAGAATAGGACGTGTAACTATGGAACGACTTTTATATTATTTTATTAATATATTCGCCTAATATTTTAGTTCAAACATGGCAAAATATATAATATGTCTGATAGCAAAATGTCTATTATTTCTAAGATAGAATATATACAATACGTATTAGAAAAGGAGCGCTATATAGAGGCACATACATACAATAAAATGTTGACTTTTTTAACTGTAGTCATCCTATAGTCATTATTTTTCGTTTTACACTTTTATTTTATTAGTTGTAACATACTAGAAATATGTTTACATTCTATTTTTTTTCTATCCAACACCCTTTAGTTATGCAAGTTTATATATTTATTTTTATTTTTACAGAATCTGTTTTTCGTTGGGTTTTATATATTTTTTAGTAGGTATTTTATAAATTAATAAATAATTTTTGTGTTTCTTTAACTTTTATTTTATCGTTGTCTCCAAGTACCTACCTAAGCATGTCCCTTTAAATAAATAAAATAATAAAACAAATATTATTATTTTCTTACCAACAACAATTTTATTGCAATGGTAAATAGTTATTGGTAAACGTTTTTACAATCGTCGTCTAAAACATTATGTTATTATCCCAATAATTAATTTTTGAAGCTATATATGTATAGTGAATTTGTATTAGTATTACTATATTCTTCTCTATTCTCCCAACATTAGTAGGTTCCTTAATACGCAAAATTTAACAACTTTATTTCTTAAGGTATGATTCACTATCTAAAGTAATCTTA
>SMLS01069430.1:0-10387 GCA_004785975.1 Popillia japonica
TTTTTACTTTAATCGTGAGTGTACTACGTAATTCGTGATTAACTACATGCCTGCAAACCCTGCAAAAATTTTAAAATTATTGACATTAATTTTAACTTCTTATAATTACTTATTGTTAGTATCATGACAATAATTACTTCGCTCATTTAGAATATATTTAAATAAAACAAAAAAGCAACTAGTAAAGCAAAAGTAAATAGAATAGCTTTATAAAATCCCAACAAAACTAAATTAACTAAAACAAAACAAAACTACACTAACCTTATAACCTTTTAAGCATCAATCGCTAACTAAAATACGCAATCATTGCTAACAAAACAACAATAAAAATCAGAGCATATATGACCTTATCACAATGATGTAAAAAAATACATACATTTTTGTTATTCAATCTTCCACTAGAAAAAATTGCACACGTGTGACAATGTCAAATATGGGGTCAATCTCATACACTTATAAGTTTGTTTTGATTAGTTTGTAGTACTGCACCAAAGTTAGAAACCAATAACATATACTACGCAAGAATGGTATTTGTATTGCTATTAGTATGACATCAAGATTCCAAAACTAGTATGTGTATTTATCATGTTGCAAAATATATAAATAAATTATTTGCAAATGGAAGTGCAGTTTTACACAATCTTGACACTATTAGACAAAGCCATATGAAAAAGATATACATACATAAATGTAACAATAAAGCCAAGTTGCGACACTTATGCACAAATTAAATTATTCAGATGTCACTTACCTACGTACAAATGTTCAGACTCGTCCGCTGTCTGTTTCCGGCAAAAGTAATAGACCTAAAATAAAAGCAAACCAAATCTCCAAAAATCGCTGTTTACGAATTTTTTAATAATATTACTAACTTTTCTTCCCTCCATGTTTCTGTAGAAGTGGGGTTTAAAAACATTATCTCTATCGAGTATCCAGAGATGCTGAAACAAAAAATCTTTCAAAACACAAAACTGTTGCGGGGGGAACCTTTTCTCTGAAGACAGTTCTGTCATAGCTGTTTATGATCAAACAGCAGAAATCTAACATATCTTGTTGTCATTGATTATGGATTTGACATTAGAAAACAACTATAATTGTTACAAAAAGACCGTAGAGATGCTAGAATTGACAAAGTAATACTGTATCTATTAAAACGAGTGTGAACAAATCGGTACCTACAAATCAAATCACGAGTCTTATGTATCACTGCCACTTTATCGATACCAAGGTATGGATTACACGATATCGATGCCTGCCTATACTAAATCGATTCCGAGTACTGCAGTAGATATTGTATGGATGTTTTAGGTAATAGGTTACTGATGCATTATAGTAATACATATGAACACCAAGCCGGTCTTAAGGTAGCTATGAATAAGTTGATCCATATATCAAATATCAGTAACTCTCAAATCAACAATTATTGTTTGTTTAACACATTGTAGCTGAATTTTAATTATTATCATTTACTATCGTTATTCTGTTTATTATTGCGTATATTAAGTTGTGACGCCGTCTCTCCATTCTTAAAATTTTATTTCGAGCTGAACTATTTCTAAAATTCTTCAGAGCAGCTATATTCCAGCCGATCTTCTCTCATACGACAGACAGGAGACTTGTGTAGTCCAATATTGAGATAAGAGAAAACGCTTTTGTGAATAAACATGAGCAAAACTGACTATAGATACCAGATTTTTGAAAATGTACTGTGGATAAACGAAGCAACTTTTACGAGCAACGGCGTAGTAAATTGTGATCATTCTCATAATTAACGCTACGAAAGAAAACATGTTGAATGTGAGAAGTATACAATCAAAAGATATGGCGACTGAATACATGCTATGGCTTTTGATGATCGTGTAGTAGCAGCACGACCTAGTTAAAGTAGGTTTTTGTTCGAACTGGACTAAATTGACTTTTAATACAATTGTTTGACAAGTGAAAAGAACAAAATAAGATTATTTTTTGCAAATCACAAAAATGTTAATATGTACGTTATCTTAAGTATTTTGTTATAAGAGTGTATAATGATGTTTGTTAAGAATACTTTTGCCTTTCATTAAAACTAAAAATATACATGGTGTTCCATAAAAAAAAAAAAAATCAAATATCTCGAAAACGCGATGTTCGATTATGTTTTCAAGGTCAACATCGTAATCAGCAATGAAAACACTGCTTCTTTGCTAATTTAACCAAACTCATAGCTTTAATAATAACAAAGTTAGCAATAGTGCCGAGTTACTTTCAAACAGCCTGTATAGTTAGCCTCAACGATATTTTAGGCGGTTAAACACATCATATTTCTTTGCACTACAAAATGGTTGACCGAAGGTATGAAAAAGACAAACATTTATAATTATAGTGACAATTAGGACGCTTTGCGTTGATTTTATAGAGATTTTGGTCTATGGGCTTTCTGGCATTCTCATGCCAAAAGATATTTATTCCATTGGAACCGTCTTTTGCATTCCTAAAAGCCAACCCAATAAAAAATTTCAACAGAGGAAGACAAAGTAAATCGCTCTAGAGATGAGTATTCGGTTATACTCAGAAAAGAAATTTTAAGGCTTGTCAGAGATATTAGGTTGGACCGCCTGCCATAAATGATAAGATAATCTGAATCTGTTTGAGCTGCCAACGCCATGTACACTCATGGTACGTAAAGATTGGACAGTTTCCATATACCAACGTATTGAAAGTGTCCAATCTTTACTTAACATGAGTGTGCATACATACATAATATGTACAAAAAACCAATCTTGCCTTTTTCGAGGATCTAGTTCAACTTTTCGTCAAAGACCAAGCCCATATATTTGGCGTCGTAAAGTAGGTATAGTTAAGTTTGGTTTAAATCAGCACGTGCCGAGGACAATTTCTCCTTTTCGTAATCAGAACAACAGTGTAATACTGTGCTCTACTGATGATATTTCTAACATTTTGAATTACGTTAGTGATGCTTTCTAATTATCGTGGCAATCAGATAATTTCCGTAACATTGGTTCTTTCTTTATACTGCCATATGACAAAGTCAATGATCAAAGAAAACTTCGCTCGCCAGTCTGAAGCCGAACTTTCTAATATGTATTTCTTTGTGAAGTAGCTTTTAGAAGGAGTTTCTATATTGCATTGCTGAATTTATTCTGTTAATCCTATACGCACGCTTCGGACGTGATAATTTATATCACGGTCCGGAGAAGTATATCCGACTCTAACTCACCCTCCATAAAATACTAATTCGTTTTGCTTCGCAGCGAACGGCATTTTTATACGTAATACATTTACATTTGCTGTTTTGTGCGATCTTTGTTTTTTAAATAACTATTCAAGAAAAGCACTCGTTTGTGTAGATATACATATGTACGTAGTATACATATACAATGTGTTCATAAATGTTTGTTGTTTAAATGACAACCTATCTATGCTATGTATAATGATAGGACAACTTATTTTACTGCCAACTTAAATTTCTAATACCGCGCCTTTAATTTGACCTTGATCTGAATCATTTATGTAAACACATGTGACAGATCATTATCCAATTAATGGAAATGTTCAAACTCATGTGATTGAGTATAGAAATTCATGTAGAATAAAATCCGAAACTTGTATGTTCTTTCGTACTGTGATACAAACTGCATCAAATTCTCGCGAATTATTAGTTTCAGTTTTATGTAAGACAAAAAAAAAATGAATGCGAACTAGCGCTGTATATCTTGTTTTGTTTACTACCCACTCTTCTTTGAAGAAGCATGAGTATATTTAGAAATTGAAGCAAATTTAAGTAAAATAATCACAAATAATTGCGAATCACTACGAAATAATTAGAAGTGAATTACTTTAAATTAGAGTATACTACCTTAAAAGATTCAAAAGTTTATTCCGCAGACCAACAAGTCATCGTGAAATGTAAATAAGAAAATGTAAAAAACGGTAACATTATACTTCAAAAATAATTAGATTTATTTTATAATCTACAATAAATATACAAAAAATGAATATAAATTATACAGAAAAATATTATTTCTGTGTAGATGAATAATGAACATGAATAATACTCTAATTTTTGACTAGTCTAGATACACTTCCGAATCACATTCTTTGGTATAATTAACTGGGACATGTGGTTTAGTTAATTCGACAAATTTATTCCATTCACAGATGGTTTCACAACCTGGAATTTGCAACATTTCGG
The DNA here is from genome assembly GCA_004785975.1 of Popillia japonica. Lineage (NCBI taxonomy): Eukaryota > Metazoa > Arthropoda > Insecta > Coleoptera > Scarabaeidae > Popillia > Popillia japonica. Next base: position 4,193 of record SMLS01069430.1, read on the forward strand.
GTTCATTATTCAGATCTCTAGCATATAAAACCTAAAACAAAAAAGCATATGTTACAAATAAAAACTTAAGTGGATTCGTATTTAACGTACCTTAACAGCAAATTGATTCGTATCCTGAAGTTTATGCAGTTCAATCATTACTGCTGCACTGTATTTTGGTACGTGTGGTGTATAAACGTTAAGAGCTGCCATGATATTGATAACGTTATATTCATGGCCAGAGTAGAGATAAATTTTTCGACCAGTCGGTTGTATTGTGTTCATTATTTTAGCATTCATTTGCTCTATAACTTTCCTTAGCATACGCCCTATTAAAAAAAACATTAGTAGTGTTACAAAACAATGATTAATTACTGAATTATTTACCTCCAAACAGTCGCTTCAAAATACTATTATAGTTTTCATAATGGCATTGTAATCCCGCTAAATAAGTCATTGGTTCCGGATATACGATTTCAGACCACTTAGGTAATGTAAGATTCATGTGCTGTTCGGCATAAAGTGTTTGAAAAATGCCTAATACATCGTCAGCACTCCTTATCGGTTTTCCGACATGGTCTTCAATATATTGAAATACGTGCTGATAGTCTTCTTCTAATTGCTTATTTTCAAGAGAATTGTATACTTTATTTAATTCTTTCACGTAAGCGGGACAATAAGCGGTTACTCTCCTAAGATGCTATAAACAGAAATATTTTAATAAATTTAATAACTAATAAATCAGTTTAATTAGCCTTACATAATCTTCCTCGTCTTTCTCAAAAGAGTAAGGAATTGGAATCCACGAAAGACCTTCGTCCCATACTTGAGATCGAGATGGTGGAAATAAACCCGCTAAAACTAAAAGGACTGTCATCTTTGTTCTGTCGAAGTCTGTTGAAGTTGCTTGTATAATATCCGAGGTGTAGATATTTCCCAGGAAATTCTCATACTGGCCACGAAGCAATTTTCCTAGTTGATACCCATTCTGCTTGCCGAGCTAAAAAAAACAATCCAAACATATATGTACTTTACTGCAATAGTAGCTATAATATAAATAAACCAAAAATGAATAATTTTGTTACATGTAGTTGGTTATTTATTTATGAAAAGTTTTTTGTTGTATTTGGTGTGCGATAGTAGATCTAAAAGAATATCTTGGAAAAAAATATCGAAAATAAAAATTAAGCCAAACATTATTAATTATTATTAGACCAAGGCTAAGCAATACTATGCAATTTTATATGTACATATATTGCACGTGAACATACAACCTAGTTTCTTAGTGGAATATAAAAATATGTTAATGTAGTATGACGTATTAAAATTTGAAACAGTTAAGTATAGCATAAATTTTTAGAACATCAATAAATTTAAATGAATACATTTAAACTTGAATTATAATTTTGTATATATGTATGTAGTTATATAATATGTACTTACATTTGTTAATTGGCCCCATCCCATTGGTTGAAAATCTTCCAGTTGGTAAATATCATTAGGGTATGAATGCTTTAATTCAGGTGTACGACTACCATGCCGTAGAAACTGTAACATATCAATTATAATTGTAATAATAAAGCGACAAGATATAGTAGAAAAAAAAACTTTTCACAAAAACACTATAGATGTATACTTACCACATGTACTAACTGCAAAGTTTCTTCGTATTGATACCCGTACGCAATAAAAGTTACAAAAATAAGTAAAAATCGTAATGTATTCATGATGTATTCAAAATAACTAAATGGACAATCGAAAGAATTCTACTATAGTTTGTGTACGTTTTGTTTAAGTGAAGAATTTAATTTGAAAAGAAAGGCGTTAGTTACGCATTCTCTTGAAACCTTAGTGAAGATTTCGTTTTTATTAAAACAAATTCATTGTGAAAGTTATAGAAAATAGTATTAATATTCGAAAATCAAGAAGTTAACTGATTACACGAAAATGTGGCTTTGTCGGCTGATCTGGAAGACACTCCTCTTTATACCAAGTAGTCACCGATAATCGTTATCACTGGAGGCGTGATGATGTTCTTTTCTATCATTACATTATTTTTTGTTTGCCAAGTTTAAATCGTTCGATAGAGGCCGGATTTCAAAAACGATGTTTTCCAACTCGATTTTTAGAACAACCAAAAGGAAAACACAACAACGTCGCTGTATGACGTTTTGAATGTTGTAACAAACTCGCGTATATATATAACATACATACATATGCGTACGTTTCTATGTGCGCATACATTTTTAAATTTTAAAAACATTTTGTCATAACGAATGCATATGTTACGCAAATACACTTAGCAATAAAAAATAACAAAATTTAATAACACCGTACACATTGTACATAACTAGTTTTTTTTTTTGAAGCTGTTTCTTAAAAGTTTAACGGAGAGTTTCTTAATTAAAAGTTTACTAACCAGAATTTCTATTGCAAAATGTCTTATCATTTTGCATGATTTTAAACAAATACAAAATTTTCCTTTTCATCACAATATAATTTATACAGCTTACTTTGTTTTTAATGTCAAATAAATTAAGAAACAAACTACATTATGTGCTTAAAACAACGAGTTATTTCAGCATTTTTGCGTAACGATTTGCGTGTAAAAATAATCATGGTTTCCATATATACTGACACACGAGAGTTGCAGCTACAGTTGACACGAAATAAAAATAGTTTATTTTTAATATCTTCTTATCAATAAAATGTAGTTACAATCACCCTGCCAAGTCACACATAGATTAGTGGTGTATTCATTAATAATTTCTCCCCAAACTTCTGTTAGTATTAAAAATTGCCATCATTCATCTCCACTGTACTTACAACTATCTTCTAGCTGTATTGGTCTGTTCTTTAATTAAACAAAATGGTATGGTGAATTGCAGCAATGATGGAACTGTTGACGATGACGTCACCTCATTGAAATTTTACTGGTGGGTCTACCAGTGTTCAATTTAAGAACGTTCCTAATCTCAATTTTGAATTTTTCCTCAGGGGCGCACATCTTTTCTTTTTATCAAATCAACATGTTCATCTTCGGTCATGCGTAAAAACATCATTTGGCGTTAAATAATTCTCCCCCGCTTCGATATACAGAGTGTATTTGAAATAAAAGTAAAGGCTATGAAAAATGGGAAGATATTATTTCATTAAACTTAAATCCAAAATATTTTGCGCAAATTCCTTCACAGACGCGAGAAAAAAAATGACAAAGGTATTTATAAAATACTCGTCGCGCCACTGTGTTTTAACAAATATATCTAGCGCAGAGCAGGTGTAGCGATAGGCGATATTTAACATGTATGCAACGCACAATCAGCGTCAGTCTGTTTCGAATGTTTAATGTATGTAGATGTTGCAGACATGGAACCAACAATTCTTTAATAAAAAGGAAAATACGACTACGGTTACAAAAATTGCAACTAAGAAACTATCTTTATTTTACAACAATAGTTTTACTTTCACTACAGTTAAATGATTTTCAATCGTTGTTTAAAGTGATTCCATAGATTGGATACATTTAAAATAAAACTTCCTTTATTACTTAGTCTCCGATAGTATTTTCATACGTAATCACATTGATATTATTGAACTCTTCATTCAAAGCTATTTAAAAAAACTGACACAGCGTTATTTTGTAGTTTTTATGACATCAACAGCTGTTTTTGCGATGTCTTGCGTTACGTCGATCGAGGTAGACATATTCTCGATTCATAGGTGGCGTATATTACAATTTATAAGGGAGATTTTAATATTGGCATTCGCGTCGTAATTGAACAAACATGTAAAAAAATCGAAAACCTTAAAACTGCTTGGGAGGAAGTGATAACGAATTGTCTAAACGGCGTTTGGCGTAAACTTCTGCTGGATTTCTATCAGGTTCAAGTGAAGAAGAGAACACACTTGACCTGCCCTGACTATGTCACAGAAACAAATATGTAGCTTATGTGTTATAGAAATCATGGACGCAGTAACAATTCACATTAACAGCTAGCGATGATTTTTATTCTAGGAGGAAGGTTGTTATATAATTTTTATCCAACAAAGTAGGTACCTTTCTGAAAAATTTCTTTTCTGTGCCGGAAGGACCAGAAATCAGACCTATTCTTAAAAACTAACTATCGGCCCATCTCTTTGATTTCAAATTGTGTAAAAATCTTGGAAACAATATTATATAACAAAATTTATGACCATGTGAAACCATTTCTACATCACAACCAACATGGATTCCTAAAAGGTAGATCGACAGTGACCAATTTAACTAATTTCACGCAGCTTGTATGTGAAGCTTTTGATGAGCGTAAACAAGTTGACGTGGTTTATACAGATTTTAGTAAAGCCTTTGACCGTGTACCGCATCATCTGCTGCTACAGAAGTTACAGCACTATGGTCTACATGCCAATTTTCTTCTGTTACTCCAAAGTTATTTAACTGGAAGGCAGCAATTTGTTGAATATGAAGGGGTCAGATCTCGCACTTTTCTTGCACGTAGTGGGGTAGCTCAGGGTTCCAATCTTGGGCCTTTATTATTCATATTATTTATCGATGATGTTTGTAACGTAGTTGGTACTGACTGTTTACTATATGCTGATGACTTAAAAATATTTCGTATCATTAATTCTGGTGAAGACTGTGATATTCTTCAAAGGAAGATTGATCTCTTGCATAACTGGTGTCAGAAGAATTTTATACATATCAACATAAACAAGTGTAAAGCGATGACATACAGTCGTAAACCTGTTAATATAAACTACAACTATGTAATTGATAGTATAAGTATTCAAAAATGCTCTCTAGTTAGGGATTTAGGCGTAGTTTTTGATAGCAAATTAACATTTAATAACCACATTACTTCTATCTACTCAAACGGTTGCAAGTTATTGGGGTTTATTATGAGATCATGTAAAGACTTTGTAGATATAAACACTGTTATTACTTTATACAATTCTTTAGTTCGTAGTAAACTGGATTATTGCTGTGTGGTTTGGTCACCTATGTACTTTAAATATAGCAATTTACTAGAGTCGTTACAAAAGCGATTTTTAAGATATTTAAATTTTAAGAAGTATGGTACTTTTTCTGATTTATCGTATGAATCCCTGTTACTGGAATTTAATTTTCAAAGCCTCTGTGATCATAGAAAGGTCATTTCATTATTATATCTATATAAATTGATTCACAATGTTGTTGATGATTCTGTATTTTTGTCACGCCTAATGTTTTATGTTCCTCGTGTCAATAGTAGAAGTGCAATTACTTTTCAAAACAAGAGAGCTGCTACAAACTTATATAAAAATTCACCATTACATAGACTGTGTTATTTATACAATTCTTGTAATTACAACTTGGACATATTTGGTGACAGCTTTATAACATTTATGGCTTCTGTTAAAGAATGTATTTATTTTGCTTAGTATTAAGTTTTGAATTCTTATGAGTTAAGTATGTTATGTGTTATGTTTTTTTTTTGTTTTCTCTCTTTATTTATTTCTTTAATTCACGTTGAGTCTCTTATATTTTTAAATTTTTGTATTAATATTTATAACCCTGTAATTGGAATTTTTCTGTTGGGTTAATAAATGGATTATTATTATTATTATTATTATTATTATTAAATGCAAAACATAATAAATCAAGTATGTATGTAAATATCATAAAAGGTTAGTAAAGCATTAGCTTTAAAATATTGTTTGCAAGAATCTCCATAGCCGAGATTATAAAGAATTCATAAGGCTCTCTTCTGAATTGAAAATCTCTGTCAGATTGTGAAGATAAACCCCAGTGAATTACCCATAGCCCATAGAAGAAATGACATTTGAGTGATAAAAAGTTAGGAGAAAACTACTGTTACATTTTTTCTTGGGTTGTTTCAAGGCAGAACAAATTTTTGATAATATACTAGATAGATTATTTATGTGTTCACTCCACTTTAATTTTGCATTTACGATTATACCCAAAATCTTGGAGGAAAAATCTAAATTAAAGGCGATACTACTGGACGGCTGTTTTAACCTACAGGATTAAAAAATGATGTCTCTAGTCTCAGAAGAACAACTCATTGTTTGGTTAAATTAGCAGTTTAGCTAAGCTAATTCATATAAATCTTATCTAAAATATAAACGATAATTTCGATAGTAGTTGTAACGTTGACAATTGAAGAATTCTAGTATGAGTGAAAGTTTTCTTCGATGGCAAAGGCAATAGCAGAAGAT
>SMLS01069431.1:0-21022 GCA_004785975.1 Popillia japonica
TAAGTTATAGCAAGTTTGATTCTATTTTTAGAATTGAATTGAACACAATTTTAGAGTAAATCCATATTATTTAGAATCAGAGAATTACTTACCAACATCATTGCCACGTCTGAATCATCTTCATCTGCAAACGTAGTCGACTTGGTTTTCAGCAGTTCATAAATTAAAATAATAACGTGCGGTCAAGTTTTTTTTTTTCGTTTTAGCACTACAACTCAAATAATAATTCCACTAGATTCCTACGCCCTAATACATTTCTAAATTAATTATAAACGTCAAATCAACGAAATAAAAACTAATTAAATTAAATTAAAAATTTATTCTAAACTAAATCACTAAAACATTTTAACCGATAGTAACTAAAAACTAAAATCAATTGAGAAACCACTATTTCACGTTTAAAAACTGAAAAACTGAAAATCCACTATTTATAAAACTAAACTACGTAGATATCGGAACTGAAAATAACTATAATAACCGATTGTTCTGTACTATTTTCTCTTCTATAAACGGGAAACGTGCTTGTTTTAAAAGGGAGATATTCTAAACAGGTATAATCATTTTTCAATGATAGAAGGATGTATGCAGGACTGGACATGTAAGTGGTAGGTAGATGTATGTGGGATATAGGAAAGATCAAAGATGGCGTCAGTGTCGATACGCCACGCTATACGGACGACCGTCGCGGAATAAGATCCACCGATGCACCCTTCATTTATATATAAATGGAGGGGATGGATGCTGCGCGTTACCAAGCAACAGGGGATCATAATCATATCATGTACCCCCTACCCTCGAACGGTCGCGAGAGAAAGAGAGGGGTGGAAAATGCAATAGTACTGCTCTTTTAAAATACACTCTATTTGTGTGTTTGATACAGTGGTGGTGTATACAGGATGAGTCAAATAATATAATCGCGTATTCAAATTCGATCACGACCTATGATAGTTTCTCGCAATTAACCGAAATTTGGTCTAATTTTGTTGAAAAATGTGTTCGCATAAAGCTGTAATTATCTAAAAATCAACGTCAATCTATACATGTAGCTAATATCAAGGCGAAGACCGATATTCACATCAAATGTATGAATTTATCCAATATTTTCTAAATTTTTTAATTCATTTTACATCAAGCATCAGTAATTAACAAGATCTGGGCTTTAATCTCCAATTTTTTCTAACTAGTTGTGCAACCAATTATAATCATCAAGTGATTCGCTCCACATTTCCTCTTGTAGTAGGTAGGTGCATTATCCTCTTGGAAGAAAATATTTTCAGTATACCTAATTACCTAATTTATATTTTGTTGAAGATGATTTGAAAAAATAGTTTAATTTTTCTGCATGGTTGAAGACATTTATCACACATTTTTTTTCAATAAGGAGAGTCGTTTCCAAATAATTAATTAGCTTCAAATTCGGATTTTAGTAAGGATGTTGTCATACTGACTAGTTCCATAAATACAGGTTTGATACCATCACAATTTTCAACGTAAAAAAATCTCAAAAATTCGACGAAAAATTCAAAAAGATTTGACAAAAAAAAACAAGCAAAACGTTCGAATAGTGCAATAAAAAGAACTAAACTGTCAAAAAAATGTTCGCCATTTTTGATAGATATACAGAAATGCACATCTTCTTCCTACTAACACAGCAACTACATATATTCTGAATGTTTTATGGGGATATTGTTTCGCTATCTTTATGATTATCTTTCAAAATTCCGGAAGAGGTGTTATCTACAGCAGTTTCTTATTAGTCATTTTCAACGTTCATCCAATAAATGCTTTTCCAAGTTCAGTACTCTTCCTATAGGTATGTATTCTGTTAGACGTCTCTTTTTATTATCTCCTGTTTTGAGACCCTATGCATAATCTTAATATATGATATTCATTTTTAAGCATGCGTATTCGAGAAGGACTCCAAATGAGGTAACCTCAAACTAGTCATTTTTTAATCTTAAACTTAATCTAAAACAAGTACATTTTGTGGATTTTATATAATTTAATAAAAAAAAGCTTATAAATATAAAAGGAAACGACTAGGCGTAGAGCTTCGAGGAAAAAAATTGGATAACTAATATGGCTACCAGAACTATCCGGAAATTATTTAAAAGTTTGAAATGTTACCGCTAGGGGGCGTGCCTATTATTTTTAATTATGAACTGAGATTATCTCAGAAAATTGCATGTTAATGTATAACTTTAAAAGCACCATTTGAAAGCTGAACTAGTGACTTTTTTTAGTATCTGCCATAATAAGAAAGGAGGCAGCTAAAGAATGTTTCAATATTTAAATTTTAATATCTCCCCGTCCATTTAACCGATCTGAATATTTTAAAGCTCATTTGATGGAGCATTTTATAGATTTTGATAAAAAGAATGTTCTAACATGTTTTTTTTTGAAATAGAGAACTTTCTTTATAGTGGTCACGCATTTGCCGAATTTCAAAAATTAAATAGAACGGTGTTATTTGTTATATAATGCTATAAGTTACATTAAATTACTGAAATTTCAGTAAAAACAGCATCTCGATATCTCTATCCGTTCTCGCTTTATCCACGTAAGAAGATAATGAAATTTGTCGGCAAAAATTAACTGCGGATTTCGTAGGTGGTCTTGCAAGCAGGTGACTGATGGTTTCCATAGTTTCCATGCATTGTTGATTTCTGTCATTTGCTTATGTCAAAGTTGATCGGTGGTTAATTAAGTAGAATTAATAAAAATGATTAGGAATGCTTTTGATATGTTGGCCGTATATTTTGAAAGTTTACAAAATGCTGTAATGGCCGAGAGAGAAAATGCAGTTAGATATCCAGCAAGACGTCATCATTCAAGAAAAGTTTTTAGAAGCTAGACTAGCGATTCGATTGAGGGAGACACGACAAATTTATCCAGCCACAGCTCGGAATAGAATACGGAGATCGAGAAACGATGTAAATGTTATAAATGTATTAGCCTATCTTACTGCTAATCCCCATTTAAGCATTCGGGATTTGGTAAGGAATTTAGAATTATCATATTCTACGGTTCAAAGGATTTTAAAAGATAACAAGTTACATCCCTATCACCTCATATGACATCAAGACTTAAGAGACACCGATTTCGATCATCGATTGAATTATTGCCACTGGTTATTGGAAATGTTGAATGAGAACCCAAATTTTTGTCGCGTATACTATGGACTGACAACTTTTTCCAGTACGGGGAGTGTCAATCTACACAATAGGCGTTATTGGTCAGAAAACAATCCTCACTGGTTACGTGAAGTTCAATTACAAAATCGTTGGAGTGTTAGTGTCTGGTGCGGAATTTTGGGTGAGAAAATTATTGGTTCTTCCTTTTTTGAACAGCAGTCTAAATGGTGTGACTTATTTACGTTTTTTGGTGAACGAGTTACCCTTATTATTGGAAGATATTCCTTTGGAAACAAGAATGTCTATTTGGATCCAGCAGGATGGCTGTCCGGAACATTACGCTCGAAATGTCCAAGAATTTTTAAATACCCGGTTCCCAAATAAATGGATAGGCAGGGGTAGCATTTCTTCTTGGCCCTCCTTTCTTAGCACGTCACTAAACTTACTAATACGACATTAGCTCAGCTTTCAAATGGTGCTTTCAAAGTTATACCTTAACATGCAATTTTCTGAGATAATCTCATTTTATAACTGGAAATAATAGAGACGCCCCCTAGCGGTAACATTTCGAACTTTTAAATAATTTCCGGATAGTTCTGGTAGCCATATTAGTTATGCAATTTTTTTCCTCGAAGCTCTACGCCTAGCCGTTTCCGAGATACAGCGGGCCGCCACCTTTACTGAATCACCCGGTACAGTTCGAGCAACAAAGACTGAAGCATGCTGATTCCATATTTGTTTCTAATTTTATCAAAACTATCTTCTTATTAGACTTTTACCCATAATGCTAATAATTTGCTGTCAACTAGTGCATTCGTCTGTCATTTTATCTGTTTATACATATTTACGTTATATATTATGTTGATTGTTCCTACGCCTATCTATAGTTCGTTTCACCATATTCACAAATTATAGATATTACAACAAAACTTGAAGTAAAATGATAGGAGCACCTTGAACATCAACTACAGCCTCGCCTCGTTTAGGCATCGATTTTATCAGCATGTAGCAGATGTTGTTGTCAAGTTGCATCAATTCAAGGCCACCAATTGTCTTTGGGAAACATGAAGTGATATATTATATGAAATGATTCGCAATTATTCCATAAGATTGAGCTTCAACGTTTATTCAAGCTTGATTATATTACGTTGTTGAAATATAAACATTAACACATTTGTGCTTGACGTATTCTTGCTACGACAAAGAACTTCTTTTGTCTAAATTAGATTAACAGACACTTTTCATATTTTTCACTTGCCTTCCTTCATGTAAGAAAAACAACCTTCTGATTTAGCGAACAGGATTTATTTATTTTCTATTAAACAACAAACTAATTTATGTCATTGATTCTTTAGATGATATAAAAAGCTATTTGGCAGCGTTTTTTCGCAGTTTATATGGAACGTTATTGCTAGGGAATAGAATTAATTATTACAGTCGAATTCCTCTAATTTGAAACATCGAAAGTCCTGGAAAAAGTAAGTTACAAAACATTCGGGTTAAAGATTTTTAATTTCATCACTTTCTTCTAATGTTTCATCATTATGTGGCTTTTGGTAATAATTACATGCCACAGAACACGTTACACACACAACACGCTACAAAGTACGGAAGTTGATGTCTACTAACATTTTCTCAAAATATGTTTATATGATGATCCACATTTTGCCATATCCAACAACGAATTTTTATTTCAAAATGGTCAGAATCCGTAATTTTCTAGTCCTAATGATCTACAACCTTTTATAAAAGTTTAGGATCTTCTTGGAAACGCAATCGCGCATGATGTACATATTCTTCTGTTTCAAAAGTTGCATATGTTTCCAGCCACTCTGTCCATCTTCATGAGCTGATACCTACGAAAGCCATAGCCAGTAACTGAAGCGGTAATGGTGCTAAAGTGTATTTTGTTGAGGTCCAGCAGAGATTGAGCGAGAGTAGCTGAAAAGGTAATAAACTTTTTTGATTGTCTTAGTTTTGGAATGTTGGATCTCTAGGAGATTTTTTGATCTATTTGCCACTGTTGGAAATGCTTATGTGGCTATTGGTAAGATCCCAGAATGGCGCTCATCCAATCAATCGAATCTGCGCACCTTTTTTGTAAGGCCATTTTACAACCCCATCTGAATCTGCATTTCTTCTTCGACATAATGAAGATCGTCTTCAATTTCTGACCTAATTCCAACCAGCATCACTTCCACCCCTACTTATACTGTTTGCCGTTAGAGACATTAGGTACTTCTATAATGCAATAAAATATTAATAATTTGTCTTAATGACAAGAATTGCAAATAAAATATTTTGTTAAATATTATTCTCATAATACCGAGCGTAAAACCTAAATCGATACAGGGCAAGAACTTCCATTCTTTTGTTCAAATATCCTGCAGCTTTCAAAATGCATTTAGACTCAACAATGTAAAAAAAGGGCGAAACAAACGCGAAACGGTGAACGAAATCAAAGGAACCACAGTGTTCGCCGGCGAAGTACATCCATTTCGCAATTAACTCCGTTTATCTCGGAAAAATTATCTCTTAACGATCGCCAAAGTGAATGGAACATCTGTAGGAAAAAAATTTATCACAATTACAAATCCACATAATCGTTTAAGTTACCGTTTCGCTGAGAATATATACCCGCTGTGGAATCGTTTTTCAACATAATAAAGGAAACGTTTCTCGCCCAGGACCGTTTGTAATTTCACTGATAACAGATATGAGAATTTCGATTACGCAGAAATGTTAACACCATATAGCTGTACGGTTGGGCGCGTTGGAGTGTACGACTGCAGTACATTTATTCTTTCGTGTTTCTGTTACTATTTAATGCTCGGGTTTAATAGGGGACCGTCGAGTTTTGATGTTTGTTGTAATGTTTATCGTACCGTTCGCGATTTCAAGTTAACAAGATTTTAATACTTGTTTTAATTAAAACGCTGTTATTTTAAATAAATTCCATCATACACAAACTGAACTTAAATCATCCTAGTACGTACTTAGAATTGCTTGTAAATATTGTACATAAATGCTTCAGATTAAATATTTCATATATAAATTACACTCTAATACCGTGCAGGCCTAGGAAAAGACACATTAAACGCTTTAAGCATTTTTCAGCGAACGCCACCTACCATCGGTCCAGAAATTTATCGCCACTTAAACAATGGAAGGGCAATATTTTAAATGCGCCGTAATTATTCATATTAAAAATGAATAAAACCGTAATTTATACACAAGGAAACAGAGGGAGCCATTAATTCGGTAGAATACAAGTTATAACCGAAACGATGGACGAGGGAGGTGAGGGGCTTGGGAGGTAAAATTCGAATTGGTATACCAAACAGGGTTCCCATTACGCGTGCGACTTTTCCTCAAACACGACCACGCGTAGTCCGGAAAATGCTGTTTTCCGGGAAAGCACTCGCTCTGCCGGAAAAGAGCTCAACTATCGCGTGGCGAATTCTCCGTATTTTCTCTGTTAAACTGTTCAAAACACGTAGGAATTAATCGGAGTTTTCACGATGTGAATACGGTAGGATTTGATTTTATTTTTGATCGAAATAATATTGAAATAGAATTTATTATGCAGAGAAGTTGTAGGTCAAAATGAAATAATTGTAAATAATTAATTTAATCAAGTTAATCTAGTCAGATGCTGTTTAACTGTTTAACCCCTCCGTACCAAATTGCCTTGCGCCATTGCTATTAAGAATTCGTCGGCCATATTCCAACTAATTACTAAGATGGCGCTCCCAAGACCTGGAATTGTGTGATGAACTCCTTTCGCGGCAAGAGAAATAATTTTTCGTTAGAAGATATTTTCATTTATTTTGACTAAATTTTCATTTAATTTAAAATTGTTTTCTTGCATTTGTAAATATATGTAACTTTTGAACTAACCTGTATGTGTCCAGTTTTGATATGCTATGTATATTTTAACCATGTTTTTGCTCATGATGTCATGCCACAAAAAAGTACTGGCCAGGATATATAAAGGCCGCGTTTTGGTATTAAAATACACTTGCTTTCCCTTCCTTTCTCTTCCCTTCCCTACCTGATTGCCGGAGCCGATTGAGTTGGCCAGCAGATCCTGACCGTTGGGTGAGCCGAAGGTTTGTTGGCCCAAAATGTGGTACGTGTCGAGTTTTCGTTGGCCACTGCAGAACCATCCAGACCCTGACCGGTGGGTGAGCCGAAACTTTGTTGGCCCCAAAGTGTTCTGTGGTACGTGTCGAGTGTTCGTTGGCCACTACAGAACCATCACCGTTCGTGGGGTGTGCCGAGTTTACGTTGGCCCCTGCGTCTATTTCCTCCGGTGAGGTGTCGAGAGTAGGCACTCACATGCACACCGTTAGCTTGCGTATGACTATCAACATAATTAATGTTTAACCGTTTGATTTTTAACTATTTATAGGAATTTACCTGGCTTGTACCTTACATGAGCATCACTTGTACCTTTTTCATTGCTATTATTGTATATAGAGACATTATACCGTTTTGTAATATATCTGTTGCTCCAGCATTCCGTGTGGTAAACCACCTTTTGTTGTGTAATTTGTATATATTTCACTTTATTGCTATCACCTGTGTACGAACAAGAATTTCTCTTTTTTTTTTTCTTTTGCCTCCAGTATTATTGTATAGACCGCTTATTTTACTATTCTAGCATTCTGTGGACATTTCGTTTAATTTCTATCACCTCTATGCGTAAAAGTATTTATTTTATCTTGGACCTGTAAATAAATGTATATAAGTATTTGGAACCCTACCTGTTTGATTTCTTCGTGCTACCCCGAGGTTAAAATTCGTTAATTTTGCAAACGGGCATAACCTGTATTTATTAGATAATTAACCTTTACGTCTTACAATAACATCGTGGTGTCAAATGACAGACTCAGCGCAGCACGCCATCTAGTGAGCATTGTAGCAGTCTAGTTAGAGTCGGACGCGATACACAGTGGTTTGAGATCTCCACGTTTGTTTAATAGTATTTGGTACTGTCACTGTTGTTTGATGTTTTCTATTTAATTATCTATGCATATTCCCGGAATCCCGAAAGTACCGTTGCAATTGTTGCCCGAAAATTTCAGAACATGGCGACTAACCCCCCACGTGTACTTACAACAGAAACCTCATGTTTCTATTTAAGCAATAGGCTCGCTGCAACAGCTCCACAGGTGTTTTTGAATGGTGCTATGCTCCCTTATAATTACCACCTAAAATACCTGGGCACTAAGGGCACTTGATTTACTCGACCCCTGAATACTGCTCGTCGGTTTGGCTAAACCTGAACCACCTAAAATACGAAGATGCAATATACTTATAATGGATATAAACAAGATTTCAAAATATGTTCTTCCCATACATCAGGACCTCATCGAATTTGGAAGACTTAAATTCAGGAACCCTTCTGAAAAGATTGCACAACAACTCCTAAGCCAACATTACAACGACGCTGAAACCTGGCAAATGGACTAGAGAAATAGAGTGGAGAGTTGGATTTTCAACCAGAGTGTGCCACCTAGGAGGCACACTCTGGTTGAAAATCCAAACCTAGACAGTTCTTCTTTTGTAGACAATTCTTTAACTGACAATGTGTAGTTGTTCCAAATGTGCAGAGATTCTCTCATTAGGATACCAAATCCTAATAACCAGTTTTATCATCCATGCTTTTGTAGTCGTCGATTTTGCAAAGTCTAACTTCGAAATTAGTAGACAAATTCTTGATAATGTTAAGGTTGGATCAATTTCCGAACCAACCGAAAGAACTATTACCTTATCTTCAAAATATCTTAATATTTTCTTTGGCCTGCGACAGGGAGCAGAATTTTGTTGACGAATTCCTCCTGTTTTGTTCCCTCAAATGCAGTTCCAATTCCAAATATCATTTTAGTTGTATGTCATTCCTGAGCCAATATTAGATACAACGGCGAAGAAACCTGGCAAACGACTGGAGAAATACAGTGGATCCTAGGTAGCACACTCTGACAGAAAATCCAAACCGCACAAGAAAAAACTGGACAGCATTAAAAGAATACGCACAGGCCGCGGTAGATGCTGTTCCTCGCTGTATAGATGGAACAGGAGACCCAACCTTGTTACACATCATAAAAAAGAGCAGCGGATGGCTTCCCAATTATTGTTAAGTACGAAAAAGTCGAATGCATGCAAAATCTACGGCGTTCACTTTTTGTTTTCACTAGTAGAACTGGTGTTGTCCATGGCTGGCAGGAGGCTGAATCACGCCTTCTTTTTCCATATACTTTATTATTTAGTCAGGTGCTCCTTGCTTGGCAATGGTAGTTGGAAGGTCTTTGACGGATTGGATTAACTCAAGTTCATCTTAATTAATCTTTAGTTTCAAAAATATTTAGTAGCGGTTAATAGAATCTTTGAGGCGATTTGTTCCTTTTGGTTTAACTTTTCTCTGAAATGTAATCTGTAACGCACGTCAGCTTCTAGGAAGACTTCTAAGAAGACTTCATTCATTCGAATTAGAATCATTCGCGCGTAGCACTACACGCGCCAACATCTTACCTTATCGATGGAAACGAATCATTTCTTCGTCCACTACGCTTTAAGTCTATGTGCAAACCATGCGGATTCATAATATCCATTAACAAAATAATAATTGCGTTCTCTATATCTGCCACCAGAATACATCTGATTAAACGTGATTCCACTGCTAAAACCACATCCACTTCCTTCATTCCCTCATCCTTTGACTGACTCTTCAATTGCAGTTCTTAGATTTCAAGCAATAATTTATAGGGAGTAATTTCCTGGCCTTCTTAAATGAGTCAGGTATTGATTTGTTTGGGTCATCATGACTTAACTGAAACTATCCAAAAGATGACCTACTTCTCTAGCATTCCAACAAAACTATTTTCTTTCGTTTCTCTGCCAACCTTCGAACAACAAAACATCATTTTGACTTATCTGTTTCAAACTTGAATGCGTGGTCCGAAGCGTTGGTCAAGCTCTTTGAGCATGCCAGTCTTAAGGGCTGTTGGGTCTTACCATCTCGACAATCAGCCACAGTAGTATATATAAAAGGATAAGGATGTTTTCATATACACTATTATCACTCTTACTAACTAAATGTTACATATACTTTTAACATACAAACTACAGTATTTCGTAAACTGACTTATACTGCTCGTCTGTTTTGCTTCACTAGTCATTAAATTAAATGAAAACACCAAGTAACAGTGACAGTACTGAACAAACCCGCAGATCTCTAACCACTGTGTATCGCGTTATACTCTAACAAAATTGCGATGGGGCCCGCTCGATGGCGTACTGCGATGAGACTGTCATTTGGCAGCACGTTGTTATTGAAACACGGAAGATTAATTATCTAATAAACACAGGTTGTTCCCGTTTGCAAATAAACGAATTTTAACCACGGGGTAGCATGAAGAAAAGAAACTGGTAGGGTTCAAATATATATACATTTCTTTACAACGTTAAAGGGAAAAAAATAACATGAATTCTTGCTCCTACACAGGTGATAGAAGACAAACGAATTTTCTACAAAATGCACAAATAATCAAACAGGCGGTTTGCAAAACGGATTGCTGGAGGCAATAGTTATATATGTACAGAAAAAAAAACGCTATAATAAGTTTATATACAATAAAAAAGTCACTCTGCGTCTGGAACGGTGGTGGTTTCGCAGAGGCCAACAAAATCTCGGCCCACTCTGCGAACGGACGGTGGTAATTCTGAAGAGGCCAACTGGATCGGCCCATTCTTCAGAATACTCTTATTATCCTCGCTTTTGTAGTGCAGTCGATTTTACAAAGTCTAACTTCGAAATTAGTCGACAAATTCTCGTGAATTTGGAAAAATTTTGTTAAACCGTCAAAATATCTTAATATTTTCTTTGGCATGTGGCAGGGAGCAGAATGTTGTTGACGAATTGCTCCTGCTTGGGGTTGGCCTTTTCCAAAATGTTTCCCCAAATGCTATTCCAATGCCGAAATTTAGTTATATATCATTCCTTCCATTGGCATTAGATTTCCAACCCCCATCAATGGAAAATGTGTAAGCCTGAAATATTTGTTTGACTAGACGTTTACAGTTTGGTCAATATGAACTAAAGACACATCTTAAGGAATTTAGATCGTTGTCTCTGACTACCGAAGTAAGTTCCATCTGTAAGCAGCTCTTCCTTCTAGCCTTCTATAGTCCGGTAGGAAGGAATATTTTCTATTTCAAACCATCCTCTGTTTCTTCACGTGGTTAATGGAAACTAAAGTAACGTTGCAAAAACCTTGATTTTCACCTATAAATTTAGTCACAAAACCCCCGAAAGATTTAATCTCCAAGAAGTAATAAACGAAAGTCCAGAATCAGCGCCCACATTCAATAAAGCCAGAACGAACGAACAATCGTACTGCACCGTCATCGAAAAAAACTACTGCAATAAAGGACAAACAATCTACGGTGTTGTCCGAACATATATGAGTAGTTAAGTTCAATGTAGGTTGCAACCACACAAGGCGTACTGCTAGCGAACGTCATGTAAAGGACCCTATCTCAGAGCTCGATATTACAACGAAATGCTTTCATTATCCGGGAGATGGGAATTTTTAATTTTGCAGCTTGAATAAAGCATCGGGTATGAGATGGGAAATGTACGACAAATATCAGCCGTGCGGAACAGGCGAAGATTGCAGTTTGTTCACACGCAAAATTATGGATAGGATCGAGATTGAGATTGAGAGACACACACACCGTTTACACATTCTTTATAGTAAATACTTGCAGCGTACGCGGTAGACAATAGAAATTTTGAACCCTTTAATTAATTATGTCGGCCATAATGTGGTATATATGGGAAGGTAGAGGTTCAATCCCTGGTCGACGATAGTGGAATGTTTTCGGTATTAATACGGTAAAGTTTGCAGAGGTCGTCCGCCGGAGCAAAAACCGTACGACTAAAAATAATTAGGACGGACGTTTTCGTAAAGTTTACGGGCTTCGAGTTGATGATGGACCGCGTGAAGAGTACACTAATGATCGGGCGTACGAGAAAAACGCGTACCTACCCCATATCGTCCCTAAGCGTCTACAATTCTGCAGTGTTTGTTTCGTAAAATCATGGATGGGGTTGCTATTTGCGGGTTATTACTCTCTCCCGTCCGGTTCTTCTCCACCTCTGATACGAATAACTGCGGTAGCTTAATTGAGTGACTAACAATAAGTTGTGTGGTGTATTAGATACTAAAAATGTTAAATTGATATTATCCCTGACATCGCTCTGTATAAAGTCTATTTTTTGTTAGCAAAAGGACGGGATGAATAACAAAAAGACATCTTGCATGAGGCAAATGTGGATAAAATGCTCACTAGTGTTACCACAAGGCAAAAAAGCAAACAATAACTACAAAACAACTTCCAACAACTTGTTGGGAGTTCTTGCGGTATTTAAATGTGTAAGAGATAATTGAAATGGTTTTGGTTTGTGGAGAAGTTGATAATGCTGTCAGTCTCCATGCTCAACGTTTTCCGTTACTGACAATCGAAGAAAAGCATTATCTCGTTAAGCATTTATCACCAAATACAATTAAGGAAATATGGAGCGGTTAATTCGCAAACCATACATTCATGAAGTTTTGAAAATCCGCACTGGCTGCGCCAAATTGAAGACTAGCATCCTTAGACTGTCAGGCTGTAATATGGAATACTTGGCAACAAACTGATCGACCTCCATCGTTGTAAAGACAGATTGTGCTGTGACATGTGCTGAGGCATTTGGAAAAATAAACCGTGAGCACCTCTTGGAGATTTATGCTGAGAAATGTTACTGAACATATATGTAGTTTGAATATGATGGTTAATCAGCAACCAATTCGGTGGTAGCACCGCAAATTTAACGTAGGAAGGAGTATTTCCAGGAGACGACAACCTAATTAGTGCCAGAAGTGAAAGATATATAAGTACACCAAACAAGGCAAATATTTAGTACAAAGAACTAAAAGAACACAAAATGAATTGGAGGAAGCAACTGAAGACCTACCGAGAAGATCTTTGACGAAGAAGACACCCAAATTGACATCCTTAGCAGACACTTGACAATATGAAAGATCAAATTTGTTGTCAAGAATATTAACAATATTCTTTTCCAAGTAACCCACTGGAGCAGCTGTACACAGACGGAATCGCTGTTTCCAGTTTTGGGAGAAGCGCTAGACGACTTCAGCCTGTATGGACTATAATATGTCTGCCACATTCTTTTCCATGTTCTCCAAACTCTCAAATTGACGGCTTTGAAGACGTTTTTTAGAGTAAAAATAGTCACAAGGATAAAACAGGTGAATAGGTGGGGCTAAGGATCCACAGAGACACCATTGGGTGCAATGCCTGGTCTCTTATACTTTTGAGCCTTTTAAAGACATCCTTTTAAAAAACTTGATTGACAATATGCTCTAAAAGTCGAATTCTTGGTAAAAAACCTTAGCAATATTATTCTCTTCGGAGTAGGTACCTTCAGCAGGTGTACACCGACGAAATCGGTGTTCTCAATTTTGAAACGAGTGCTGGAGGCTTCAGACGTTGTTAGTTTTTAACATGCTTTTTAACTGCTACATTCTTTTGTATGTTATCCAAACTCTCAAATTGACATGTTTGAAGACATCTTTTTAGAGTAAAAAAAAGTTATAAGGATGAAACAGGTGAGTAAGGGGGCTGAGGACCCACATGGACACTTTTTGATGTCACAAATTTCGTCATGGGGATAGCCATGTTGTATGGGACGTTGCAACGATGGAGCATTCACTTGTCTTCAATGCCTGGTCTCTTATACTTTTGAGAAAAAAAAATCATAAGGATGAAACAGGTGAGTAAGGGGGGCTGAGGCCCCACAGGGACACCTTTTTATGTCAGAAATTGTCATAAGGATACCTGGAATGCTTAGTTTGTTACACTTCTGAGCCTTTATAACATCCTCCTAAAGAAGTTGGTTGACAATTTGTCGTAGAAGTTCAAATTCTTGGTAAAAAACATTAACAGTATTATTCTCTCTAAAGTAGGTGCACGAGCAGCTATACGTCGACGAAATTGTTGTTGCCAATTTTGGGAGAAACACTAGAAGACTTCAGCCTGTATAGTCCTTAACATGTCGGCCACATTTTTTTCCATGTTTTTCCAAATTGACGCATTTGAAGATATTTTTTTAGAGGAAAAGAAAAGAATCACACGGATGAAACAGGTGAAAAGGGGGGCTGAGGATCCAAAGAGATGCCATTTGATACCAGAAATTCTGTCATGGAAATGCCCATATAATATGGGATCTTGCAATGATGGACCATTCACTTGTCTGCAATGCCTGGTTTCTTCTGAGCTTTTTAAAGACTGATCCTTTTAGAGACATTCTCCTTAAAAACTTGATCGGCAATTCGCTCTACAAAAAAAGAAAACTTTATTAAAACAGTATTATGTATTCTCTTCAAATCAGGACCCTTGAGCAGCTATACACCAACGGAATCGTTGTTCCCAATTTTGGGAGGAGTACTGGAGGGCTTCAAGCGGTATAGTTTTTAACATGTCTGTCGTTAGTATTACGTGTCCTCCAAGCTCCCAAATTGATGTCCTTTAAAGACACTTTTTTTAGGTTCAAACAAAATACACAGTAATAGAAAATGAGTAGGGCCCAAATAAATATGGACAAAGCAATAGCAAAAATATTGCAAAAAAGAATGGAAAAAGTTTGTTTACAGTTAAAGCGTGAAAAAACTTGTTTACATCAAGGTATGGTAATTAAGTTCAACAAAATATTTAATTTAAGAAAGAACAGAGTCAAGCAGAGTAGACCCGGCTAGACAAAGCAAACTGTACTTCTTCCGGTCTAGTCTGGTGTATATTAACAATAATAAATCAAAATTTTTTGACCCAAAAATCGTCAGAATATTTTCATCCTTACTAAAAGTCAATATAACCACTAGTATGTAAGATATCACTGAATTTATAGCTTCTCCATCCAGCCTAAGAGCTTTAATATACTACAGTGGCTGTGATGGTTTCAGAGACGGTATTTCTCCTTCATCTATGGCTATGCTGAGATGGTTGGCAGGAATTTCTATCATTGGGGTGCAGTTTGATGTCAAAGTTTTCGAACTTCCATCTTCCACCCGTAGAACTTGCAGTAGCTACTCTGTTTCAAACCTATCTTTGCTGTAAGTTTCTCAAGGTGACAATTCCCTGTGATGGGTTGGTTTGCTAATCGGTTGAGGGCGCTGGTTTACCGGTGGCTGGTCCGACCAAGCTCGAAGAGTGTGGTGGACCAGCTAAAGCCTGTGCGGACACATAGTTTGTTTCTGCTTAGTTTTACCAAAGCCTTTGCTCTTTTTTGTTGAAATTTTCTACCAACACCTTGAAATGTCTCAAATCAGAAAGATTCTCCTAGAAGGATGCCCTTAGCTGCCCTGTCTTTGAGTACTTTATTTATGTCAATACTAGCGAAGGCGAACATGGAGACAGCATGACCGACTGCAAAATGATAATCGATGATCATACACGTGCCTACCCTCGTACATATCCGATATTGCAGACAACGAATACTTGAATGTAATAGCTGAAAAATATTTTTGGTATACTTAAGCGTGACACAACGAGTAAAGCAGAAATTCGAGATGAACGCGGTAGCAGCCTTACTATAAAATCAAAACCGCAGAACCGTGGTGGCCGTACACGTTACCTACAACACATACACACCACGTTAGCCGGGGTTTAGAATTCTAATCGAAAATCCTGGCATAATATACATGTATCACGCAGTTTGCATCCCGCCGTGGAATGTCCGCGGAATGTCCGATAATCTACGCCGGACCGCGCGCCGGCCATTACGTCATCACGGAATTCCAACCGAAGAAGAGGTCTTGGATGTTGTCCCCCGCCGCGCCGCACACTTCTACGGCGTTATGCAGCTGGCCACCACCACCGGTCGGACATTTTTGCCATAACTGAGTTGCGGCGGCTGGGCTGGCCTACGGTCGGTAGCAAGTACATGTATGTATGTATATGTGGACAAGTTAATTCCTATATTGTATCATGTAATATAAATATCCTGCACGTCCTTTGTTCCATCTCTGGTGTATGTTTTATTCATAATGATGTCTACTTGAAGATTTGAAGCAAAATTTGCCTACGACAACATTTGAAAATTCAAGGGTTTTGAGCACAAAACTATATTGCCATCTGAAGAAGAATCGCTACCACTATCGCCACCATCTTACAGTCTTCTATATTATTATGCTTTACTCTCTCAAGAAATTTAAATTTCTTGCCATCTTGCTTTCGTTCCATAAACTATGTCGCAGCCATCTTGCCTGACTTTTTGTCCCCATTCTATAGCCCCATCCTACAGTCCTCATTTGCCGCATTCGTCCTCCTTACTGTCGCCATCTTGGTCTCGCCATCTTACATCACATATTGGACGACTGCATATATCATTTTCTAAAATTCACAGTCTAGCAACTCTAGCGCCCTCCCACCGTTGCTCACGTTTCTAGCGAAAGTACCGCTACTGAAAGTTTGGTGGACGGTGGTCAAGAGTAAGATATTGGAGCTATTGGAGAGTGGAAAAAGGAATAATACGATACTTGCATGCAGAATTAGTAGTTCTATTGCTCGAATAATGCTCAAGAAAAAAACACGATTTTGTTACAATCCCACAACCTTTTACCACACCCCTTTACTTTTTTTTTGATAACCGACGCTTGGTGGCAAGACCTCAATTCTCTATATTAGTAAGTAAATCTACACAGTAATACAAGTTAAAAATTTGCAAAGCATAGATCTTCAAAATATCTATGGTGGAGTATTAGGCAAAGGTTTGCAATCCTTCATTAGTTTTCGCTAATTTCTGATTGAGAAATTGACTGCTTGTTACCACAAGAAGGTTTCTAAAAAGCGCAGCATCAGAAAAGAATTTCCGATTACCAGGTACTACAGTACTGTTTTTTAAATATTTTTGAGAATTTATTGCTAAAAGCCAGCAACGGGTTTTCTCGGAATTTAACTGCATCTTACCAGACACTAATGCTTTGATATCTAGAAAATATCCAAAAAGTTTAATGTATTTTTTTTCTTGCTGACGAATAAAAGTGTCTGTAATTTTTGGGGCCAAACCAACACCTCCCATATTCTTATTGTAACCAACTATAGCTTTTCTGTCATTCTTTATCCTCTAGGATTTATTAGGTCTTTACTCTCACTATGAAGAGAATTAATTATTGCAATATCCTTTTTATCTCGCCACTTCAATATCCTCTGCTTTTGCCCTGAACATGGCAGCATTTTCATGTTATTTCAATTTATTATTTTGGTTGATAGTGGCATACCTTCTTTATTTATTCTTATAGTCTCAACACCATCAGATCTACGTTTTGCAAGTTCTATCGTAATCATTGTATAAATATAGCTAAATCCTAATGTGGTAAGCTCATTAGCATAATCTCTGTCGCTATTTACAGTACACCCACAAGTATACGAAATGAAATTGTAAAAATGTCTTACATCTTCGCAGAAAGAGAACATTTTTATTCCAAATATCTTCCGTTTGGATAAGCAGTACCCTGTTTATATTTTCAAGTATTATTAAATACTCCTATGTGTTTTAGTTATTATGATCTTGTCGGTTACTGTTTCGTGATTCCATAGTGTTCCGTGTGATTCTATCACACTATCTTATCTAGATGGCCATCCACACATCTTTATTCAACAAGACAATGCATATCCCCATATTGCTCGTCGACCTATAGACGTTCTTCAAGAAACGGGGGTTAATGATTTGCGTGGCCACCTCTATTCCCTAAGATTTAAACTCCATCGGGCATGTGTGGGCTATCATGGGCAGGAGACTAGCCACTTGGCACCATCAAATTTTTGTTAGGTACTGGTAGAATCTCTGTTAAATACAACTAGCCCTTTATAAATCCAGGGTTAGATAAATGTTTTTATCGCGTTTCTATAACATTTTCCTATCCTGACCTAAAGGTGAGATTTACTACCACTATCCTTGGATAGCCATTCACGCAAAGGTTTTAATCTTTTGGATCTGCATGTCTGCCCCTATCTTAATGCGACTTCTGCAGTCTTCACATTTTTCATGTAAGTACATACGTACAAACATAGGTTTGGTCTTCTCGTCGCTTATTTCCAACACCACTTTCTTTGAGCCTGCAGTTTAGATGTGCTTTGAAGTTTTGCTAAACTTAATAAAGAATCCAGCAGGGAAGGTCCTCCTATCAATAACATACACCGATTCATTTATATACATACACTCGGATGCAGTGTTACGTTGCAGCAGCAGCAAAAGTTTGTACAAGAAATCTAATTCACCGACTTTCTAATTTTTAAAAACTATTTTTACTAAATTATTATTCTAATTCTAACGTGTCCACACGAAGACAATTTTACGGAAATACATATACTCGGACACGTCGATTAGTATTTTAAATTGCCCATTTTCTCATCTGAGAAAATTTTATACAGCGTGTCCCAAATCTGAGATATGACGTCATCGACAATTTTTTAAACGGCAGCTCTGTTTTTCTATAACCATTCTTAAAGTGTATGTCAAGCTACATAAGCGTACCAAATTTCAAGTTTTTATTCCTTGTTATTAAAGAGATATTTAACAATAACTAATTCGAAAAATGAAGAAATCATCGATGACGTCATATCTCAAATTTGGGACACGCTGTATAAAATTTCCCAATGAAAAAGTGAGCAATTTAAAATACTAATCGACGTGTCCGAGCATATTTCCGGAATCTTCGCTTTATTGAATTTCTTCCAGATTACAGAGTCGCACTGTATATACAGTGTATTTCCGGATGACCCTAACTATACCTGTAAACTTTTTTATTTCTCATTTTACGGCAAAAACTTATTCTTTATAAAAAGTTTTGTTTGTTTTGAAATATTCTCGACCGTAGTTAGAATGCCGAAGTAGGCCTTTACAGTTGGGGAAAAACTATTTTCCACTACCTTTGCCATTCACAGTATGCCAAAGTGTTACTATCTACTTTCAGGTTTATGAAGTCTCACCGGTTTATAAGAATAAATTTTATTTTCTGATAGAATCCTATGCAAGTGGCTTTTTCTAATCGAAAGATCTCTTTCCCTTTGTCCTAACGATTTCTTTGGGCTAGTTCCTACAGAATCAAGAGCGATCAATGTAGCTGCATCATTTTGATCATGATTGCACTTTTGCTTTTTCAAATCTGTTACACTACCTGTTCTGTCAAACTTCCTTACTAAATATCGAGTACAATTTACAGAAACGTATACCCCCGGATATTTAGATAATTAAAAAATAAGGTGTAGTCAAGTTGGATGAACCAGATTTATTTTCAAAGACAATAGAAGCAAAAAGTATTAGTGAAATATTAAGGCGCCTCGGGAAACAGTAAGACAGTTTACTCATGGTTTACCGTAGAAGTGACAGTCTCATGTCATAGTTATTGTACAAATAAGTTAGACTGTGTGTGTAAAAAATAAAGTGTGTGTTCATGACTTGCAATTTACCGTAAATTGTTTTGGAAATGCCTTTTTCACACATTGCAAAGTGTGACATGCTAGTAGCATATTTAATGTGTCAAAAAAATTGCAAAAAAGCGGTTGAACGATACAGTGAATTATTTCCTGGGCGTCAAGTGCCTAACCACTATTACTTATTAAGACTGTATTGACAATTTAGAAACAACGTTTTTGCTAAAAAAGGACAAAGGAAGACGCTATTATTTCCCAAGAAACGGAAGTTACCGTGTTAAATATGTATTTTGAAGTACATCCTCAAAATTCGATAATTATCTACAGAAACATTGCTTATATTATTATTCAAACAATTCTCAAGAAACACAAATTTTCGCCGTATAAACATCAATGTGTCCAAACAAGGCTTCAGTTTTGTAGATGGTTTATTGACAAATGTATTGAAGACCCAAACTTTTCACGAAAAATATTGCGGAACGACGAAGCAAATTTTCTAATCGCGGAATGTATAGTACAAAGAATGATCATTATTTAGCTACAGTAAAACCTTTACTACATCTATATCAATACTACATCTTTCCTAATTTAACCAATCTCGTGGCTCCTATAATAACGGAGATAGCAATGGTGCACCTTTAATTTGGATCAGCCTGTATATATAACAGCGTCATCTTATGTTTCTCTGATGAAAATATCCTCGGAAACACACAGACGTTTCCATGCGGTTTTTCGCCCTTCCAACATTTAGAATTATACGACTGGCGCAATTCACTCCAATTCTAAACTCATATGTGCGGATTTAGGGCACGACGCGGCCAGAAATGACGAAAGATTCAGCAGTTCTGGCTTTTCAGTTTAATAGACGTGTCGTCGCCGAATTCGGAATATGCGAAATAGCCGGGAGAACTTGTATATCCTCTCATACTCCGCGGTTATATGAGTCGCCGAGAATATGTCTGAAAGACATCGTGAGCTATTAAAGCCTTTAATGCGAGTGCATTCTCCGTACGCGTGGTAGCAATTTATTACAGTATAAGGTAATTTAAACACACATATTTCTATTCAAATCATATGCAGGATGCGATCGAATTTTATGAGAATCATGCGGTACAAATCAACCTATGGTATGTGTGCATACATACATGCCATACATATGTATATACATATGTAAACAATTAGGATCAAATACGTCCATACATACGTACAGGTACACCCTCAGCGATATCAGAAATTTATTCAGAGATAAAGCTAAACCTGCATTCGGACGATCCCATATTAAAATGTTTGTTTGTATGTTTTTTTTTCTGCCAACAGGGGGAAAAAGGCAAAAAATATAAAAAAAAAACACAACGACTGATACGTGACGGGTATTATTTAATTTT
>SMLS01069433.1:0-66429 GCA_004785975.1 Popillia japonica
TTCCGTTTTAAACAGGTTTCACTGTATAATAACCAGTGCCAACTAAGGAGCGACTGCAGCAAGAATTATGCAGCTCTATACTCTTTAATATAATACTCGACGAAAGAGTAATTAAAAATAACACTAGAAAGGTGTAGATACTGGAATATCGAGTTGGTCGAAGTAGCGAACAACGCCTTTGCCTAGTGAAAAATATAAACAATCAAATCTAGATATCCGGGAAATTGAAATACTGAAAAAGATAACCATGAAAATTAACCCAGACAATACCAAATTGATAGTGATAGAGAAAAAATACAGGAAGAGAGTAATTACCATATGAGGACAGAGCATCAAGCAAGTAGAAACATTCAAAGAAGAAAGAAATGAACATACAAAAGGAGGCAGAGATTACCAGCACAATTACAAGCACGACAGAGTTCTATTACATATATGCTTGACAAGCTTTCCGTAGGAAAGAAAGAAATTTTGACAATGACAGAAATGGCAGTATTTAAAACGATATATAAACCTACATAGTATGGATGTGAGAGGGGGATGCAAAATAGCCAATCAAAAACCAAATTACAAGTGGTGGAAACAAGGTATTTTAAGAACAGTCAAGAGAAATACATGTGGTGACAGAATAAGAAACGAAGTGATAAAATCTAAAGGTAGAGTCAAGCCTACCATATATACAAAGACATAAACTAAAATAGTACGGCCATGCTGTATGCATGGAGGAAGAAAGACCGACACAGCTTGTGTGGAAGGCAATGATAATACATAAAAGGAAAAGTGATAGACTAAAAAATACAGGCGATAACACACTGGTGGGACCCCGGGAATGGTGTTGAATAATATGGAGGGAAGCTAAAAAGATGGAAATAACCAGAAAAATGGACACCATTATTCCTAACAAGCAATAGAATTAAGTTAGAATTATAGATACATTATTATAGATACATCTTACCTTATGGGTGTAAAACCTATAAGATAATAGAAGACTATTGCTTATACTAATAATAATGCAATATTGCGTTGTGAATTGTTTTTAAATGTATGAAACTCAATTGGGAAACCTATGATGCTAGTAAGGTGCCTCACAATGTGACGATCAGCACATGATCCACAAAATGTAGACCACCACTGACTACCAAATAACCACTGGTTTACCACAGTGGCGATCAAGCAAACATTTTTGATGACAGTAGGCTGAATTAGAAATGTTTTTGAGGCATATACATTATTTGCTGTCTAAGCTGAAACATGGTCAGCAATGTTAGTTTTGCTATTAAATTCTTCCTCGTTTAAACTAAACTATAAAAAGAAGAATAAGAATCTGAAACAGCAAACAGGTGAACGCTATTCAATTCAAAATAAAGTAAGTTTAGTTCACTGAGATATTATGGCACACTTTGTACCTTCAGAAATATTTTTTTCTACTCCCATACTAGTAAATTACCTATTACCTACTATCTGGTTACTAAGTAAATAGATCATTACAGCTACTGACTCATAATGACTAGCATGTAATAAAAACAACTACGCTTCAGTTCTATATAAAAACAATCAAATAACCATGGAAACGATTTAGTACCCGCCCATAATTTTGACAGATTAAAACTAATCAAAACTCGCTGTCCGCTATCCGAATATACATTTATTTTAAAATAAATAACTGAAATGAGTTCATCGGAGAGCGAAAATGAATTGAGTAATACACCAGTCAATATTATTCAGTTAGCTGCGAACACTACTGAAAACTTATTACCAGAAAAATCAAGAGAAAGATATGAAAAGGTATATCAGCAATGGACTGGCGTACAACAAACAATGTAAATTGGTAAATTCGTTCGTAGAAATTTGCTCGTAGAAAAAGTATAGTACACAACTAGAGTTGTAAGCTTATTACAGTAATAGTAATAAGCTACTTACAACTCTCGTTATTGTATATACTATTAAAACATGATCTCCAATACACGTCAGATTTTATCTTACTATCTCCGTTTATTAATTCGGAGGACTACATAAATGTATGCACTATGGAGGGCAAATGTAATGAATCAGACTTCAAGCTACATGGCCTTCCGCAGGTATTCGCCACATTTGACTACTCGCACTGGGCAGCTGTAATTAGCATTACAGACGGATTCCTAGCATGTAAATTTCAGGTAGAAAGATTCGCAAGAAATGTAAAGCGATATATTATAACTTCAGTTACAATAGTTGCATTTACTCTTTATATTAAGAACTAATGCTGACTAGAAATTTTAACTAGATTTCGTAAGCACAAGCTGTTTCTTTGGCAAAAGTAAATATTGTTTGCTATTATACATATTATGTATATGGATAAAACGTGTATGTTTTACACATGTAAATTTTGAATAATGTGATTTTTAATATAACACGATTCTATTTATAGAAAAACGAATTGTTTCCGATGCTTTATTAAGAAACCATTTCAATGAAGTAGTAGTTTAAAGAAATTTAATTTTTTAATATTTACGCAGCCACAAAATAATGAATTTAGTTTTAGTTTATTAAAACATAGATATAATAAATGTATATTTCTAACCATTTTGTGCATAGATAAGCACAGTTCAGATATTTTTCTACTTTAGGTCAATTCAGACACTATTAATTCGATTAAAGATCATTTATTCCAGAACCTTTATAATTTATTAGGTATTCGTTACAACTTCGTCAGTGGAAGAAATTTAATTCGTGTCAAATAATTATAATCTATTTTGCTTATACTACTATATGTATCTATTTCTATAATTGGATATTATATTTACTAATTTGTTCCGCAATGTATTTTGTGTATGTGATTCTACTTAGTTTAGAATAATATACTCTACATTACAAATTAAATCATCTAATGAAATATTATTATCTACTAAAAATTTTCATAATAGATTACTAACCTCTTAGTTTTCTTGTAAAATTAGAAAGTTTCACGTACTTCAGGATTGATGAGTTTTTGATTATAAAATTATAATTAACTTACTTCAGAAGTGTTAATTGTTATGTGTTATAATACTATTTTATCCCTTTAAATTCTTAATCTTTTTAAAATTACTGTCAGTGTAGTAATTATTGCAACGATTAAAACTTCTTAAGATAACTAATGGTATAAATGTATATACATACATATTATATTGTATATCTTTAAGACATACATAGGTATTGTATAGTTTGTGTTGTTTCAATTAAACATTAAGCGAATGCTAAGAAATTAATATTAGTTTCTGATTTTATAATTTTTGTAATTATTATTTAAACAATATTTTGTACGATAAAATAATGACTAATTTATTATACCTAAACTTTTTTTCTTTTATTAATTTATCTACGTTCTACCTGAATTCAGTATCATCATATTCATTTCCAATATATTCACAATTCGCTAGGTTTAAATTCTTTTAAATCCTCGCTACCCTTTGCCCTACGGCTATACGGCTTATTGCAGTTACTCAGTTATGTTTACGTCAATAACAATTCAGAACGGAAAGCCCACAATAGACGGGTATTATTGCAGTTTGATGCATACACTTGCCCTCGATAGTACATACATAATTTTAAATTTCATCGGTAAAAGGTAGCGTAGTGATTGGCTAAGTGTAGCCCTTGATTACTTAGGGAAAATATAAACTTAATAAAGTAAATTCTCATATTTCTCAACACATTTAAAGAAATATATATATAATTGCTATATTCCACAAATTTCCTTTGCCATTAATATAATTATATGTTAGTTAATGAATCCATTCTTGATTAATGATAGGTACGAATATTTTTTAAATTCCCCTTCAAAAACATAACAGCAATAATTTTCGGTGAAATTGGGTCTCTTCAGTTTATTCCTCCAAATTAAAAAACACAGTAACAATACTGTCTCCTTTCTCTTATTATCAAATGCTTACAATGTAAAAGTTTACTAATTTTTCTCAGCACTGTAGGTACATACATATGTATGTCAGTATAAAACTATTATACAGTCCATTTACAGATGCGCGCATGGATGTTTTATTTTTAGTAACGGAATAAATTTCATTAAATTATAGCATCCTTCGTAGATTTTTCATGCAACAATCTCTTTTTGTATAAAACTCAATTTGTCAGCACTGTTTTCTGAAAATATGCGTCTGTCTGTCTCGTTCCTTTCATTCTTACACTTCACCAATATGCGTCTATCCGTACACATACATTGTTAAAACACATAATAAGAGCGCACGGATCTGTGTACGCGTTTCGGACTGACATTAAAAAGACGAATGATTCGGCAGTTGCTCTCTATAATGTTCCCGATGTGTTTCCGTAGAGCAGTGAACAGAAGGATAAAACAGATGTGTACGTGTGTGGGTGAAGGAAAGGCGGCCAGGGAGCGATGGTATTGCGGGACGAGGAGGGATGACGACTGTCGGTCTTAAAACTGTCACAGCTAATGGCAGATATCCATCAAGTCATTCAATCACCAACATCATATGACTCACACTATGTGTTCTATTGCGCATACACACACAGCCTTTACGCACACATATACAAATACATATAACATCGGGTAAGGTTCAACGATCAAAACGCTACTGTTGTTAACAGCCGAGGTCGATTTCGACGGCTACCGAACGTGTTCCTCGCAGTTGCGTACCCACCGCGTTCACTGGTTCACACTTTCTCGCTTCTCGTTATACGCCCGACAATAGCGCAACATATATATCGTTTCCTTTTTTCTTCTTTTTGTTCTTCTTTGCCTAAACTTTAGTTTATTTTTTGTTTCTCTTTTACTGTCGTATTGGGTACCCGTTGTGATGCTGTCCTGAAAGGTATCGATGGAAAGCGAACTGATTGTTTGTCATAAAAAATTATTAGGCATCATTTCGATGACAAGTGCATTGTGTTACTCTTCTACAGTTATTGTATCTGACGGCATACCCGTCCAATTTCTTCAAAATTTGGTCGTTTAGTATCGTCTTATTCAGTTCAAATGTGGATCTCGACATCTGCTTCTGTACATAATTTAAGTAAATTGTAGAAATGTTGATGGGCTGAGTAGATATACGCGTATTGATATTGTCAAATATCAATCGATATCAATATTTTTAGGAATATTGATATAAGTCAATTATAATTCACAATTATTAGAAACATGTACAACTTAGTTGTATATTTTATATTCAATTATATTTATTAGAAGAAAGTATTTACAAATGGTTGCTGTAGTAATAGTTCACATCAATTTTGAAGTTAATTGAACAATTTATTCCTTTTGCGTATGATCTGTCAATCCATTAATAACATATTGTGTATCACCTAGACTCTAGAATGTTTCGCTGTCTTGGCGAATATTAGCAGTAAACCTTATGAAGCAGTATCTTCTTGCGAACAAATATTATGTAGAAAGCAAAACTGGACATAGGTAAGCCAGAATTCAGACTTGTGCTGCTCAGGATAATATGTGACGCCAATAAATAATTGGATATAACTGCAGGATTAGTATTACCGCCTTGGATTTTGCACTAATTTTCATAATGTCACTAGCTACTTGTTCTAGCACATAGTTCTTCTAGTAAAGCGATACAACTTGTTTGC
Organism: Popillia japonica; assembly: GCA_004785975.1. Taxonomy (NCBI): domain Eukaryota; kingdom Metazoa; phylum Arthropoda; class Insecta; order Coleoptera; family Scarabaeidae; genus Popillia; species Popillia japonica. The sequence continues at coordinate 5,575 of SMLS01069433.1, forward strand.
ACATCTGTCTTCTATTTTAATAAATATTTTTAGCAATTGCTTGTAATGCTATTATTTTACGGTATCATTTTTTGAAGAAACTAAAGGCTCTTGGAACTAGGAGTGAGGTACAATGCTCTAGCACAAAGAAACCAGTGTGAGCCATACCAATGGGGATGTGCGGGCAGCGAAACTACCAATGATCTTGCAAAGGAATCTAATTTATTGACCACAAGCTAGGCTGTGATATTACGAAAAGCCACATAATAACTCACTTCTAACAATGAGAGACCGATCCAACACATCCCACATGGGTGCAAGATTCCGAAACTAAAACGATCAAAAACGTTTTTCACTTTTTTGGTCATTATAACTCAATGCCTGCTAGATCTCAACAAAAGAGACTTTACCTCCATTACGACTTTAGTCGCTGGCCATTGCCCTCTAAAGCATCATCTCAAGCATAAAGGTGAGTAGCGATATATGCTGATTTTGTTCCGAACACATTAAAACAGCGGAAGACGTGATTTGCAGCTAGAATAGGTGTACTTAGAACCGGCCTATGTCAGAACCATAGGTCTCAACAAGGTTCTAAATTTCCTCAGAAGTTTGGAGATCAACTAATCTAATCTAATCTAAAGTGTGAGGTAGGAAATTTATGAGACAAGCACTCAATTTACTACTGGTACAGGAAAACAATTAAATAACGTTAATCCTACCAGTGGTCAATACGTTTTTTTTTAGTTTTGCTAGACTAATTTCGATAATTTTTTTCTCTAATCAAGACACTTACAGATATAGAAGTTTTGCGATTACACACAGAACTTAATAGCAGCCAATGCAAACGTCACTAGACAACGAGGGTTTATTTTTTGTATCTGTCGGTTTTTATGCAAAGAAAAAATGAAATCCGCGTCTGTAACTATTATATAACATTAATGCGCCATATAGATATATGCCATATTACATAAAATTACCCAATAGCAGATATGTAGTGACTATAGCCGAATTTAAATTGAATATCAACAAAACGAATTAAGCGTTTTGTATTTCTGGCGGGTTGTAACATAGATTTCTAGGAGAGGCAAGTATTGAACCGGGAGTGCTACTTTATGTCATCCTTCCATAATTGTTTAATTTATGTGCAAAAGGTTAATACAAAAGATAGCAACCATTATTTATTAATAAATATTTACAGCAGACTGTGTACAAGTTTGTAGGACACTTGTTGGCTTCTATATATTACGTACATATACGTATCGTGTATTATGTTCTTATACTGCACTATAGTGCAACAACAGAAATATTTTTAGTGAAATAAAGAGACATGTTTAAACAACGAAAGTGACCTTCAATTTTTGGTGAAAATTTTGTTACAAATTCCATACTAGCACTCTATTACGTAACTTAATCGAGTTGATAACGCCGTTTCACGAATCCGGCGCACGATTTACCTTTCGTACACAATACACGCACATTCCAAGTCCGTTTGTTGCAGATCCACAGACAATTCATCCATCCGGAACAGGCAGAACGCCTGGAGCCAACATCACATCGGATCTCTTGTAAATGTTAATCCGGCCCAATTTATTAATGACAGGTCAAAAATAACAGATACCGCCTCCGGGGACCAAGTCTTTGTATGTGCTCGTTTACGGTGGCGGTGGCAGCGGCGGTGTGTGCTCGGCTCTCTCTTCGTTTCATCCTCTGTGACGGGTACATCATCAAGGTTTCGACATGGTCTTTGAACATTTTAATAAAGCGCGTCTACACGTTCCGACTGTGTATATCTTTGAAATTTGCCGTGTCAGATACAATACAAACGAACAGCGTCAGACTACAAACGTAAGTAAAGCTGGCGCTCTGATACAAGAGAACAGTCAAACATGCATTACATACAGCGATCGGGGATGAACCTGATACTGGAAGATAATTGTATAGAAAGGTAATTTTAGAATTAATTTGCTTAACGTAAAGTTTGGTGTTTGCTAGCCTAGTTGTAAAATTTTAACAGCTGCAAGAGTGACATTGTACCTGGCGATTAAAAATGGCATTTTAGGAACACCAGCCGACTGCCTTATATAAAAGTATTCAAATATAGGAGATACCATGGGTAACAAGTTTTGTTCATATACAGTGAGCTACTTGACTTCTTAACCAAGTGGCCATTTATAATGTCTTAAGATACATTAGGCATTTATTACAAAAAATACAAGAATAGGGTAAAACGAATTCTATTATGTCAAAAGGTCAATAAAATATATATAACGATTACAATAATTACACAAAGTAGATGATTAAACGGTGTTTTAGTGAGTCTCTATTCTTCAATATTGCATTTTAAGCGTAAGGATGCTATTACGTATTTGAGACATCGTGAATCATGAATCCGGTGGTTCCGAGTTTTAACGGTGTGATAATAGTGTAAATAAGTATATACAATACACTAAACAAAATACAAACCATACACAAAAATAAATAAATAAAACGACTGCAAACTCAAAGTTGCACCACTAATTTACTTAAGCGGGTTCTCAGAGGAAAGTTGTCTGAATGGAGGATGAGTAAGTGATCTTAAAGGCTGACGGTAACTCGACGTATCAACCACGCTGGAAGCACGGGTATATATGTAAGTGCATATATGGTTGTCCAGAGAAGTAGAGCCAGTATTAGCTGTTGAAGCCTTAAGGACGGGTTTTCAAATACTAGAAATATAGGAGGTTTACATCTTTAATATGGTTGACACATCGAGTTGCCGAGATCTTCTAACATCCCTCATTCATCTTTTAGTCAGAAGGTTTGGCAAATAGTGATATTATCCCAGCAGAAAATTAATTGTAACTGCTGGACCGCCGCGGAAGTAGTATGAAAATTTTGTGTATATTTTGATTTCACAAAGTAGGTACTCTTAAATACCTACCAAGATATAAATCGGTTTCAACATTTCAAAATTCTTTATGTGGATGTGAAACATGTACGGCAGGGTATATGTACAGTTCTCGCAGAAAAAATCGGGACACCTGCAATTTAGAATTTCAAAATTTTTGGTGTAAATGAAGCTTTCAGAGCACGTGTTTACACTTCAACAGTATAAATTGATTCAAGGATTCCACAAGTGAATATGTTCGCTGGAAGCTTCATTTACACTAATAGAGAATTAAAATTTTCCTTTGCGGGTGTCCCGATTTTTCCTGCAAGACGTGTACATATGTATGTACATACATCATATATATCAGAATCGTCAGTAGACTCCTTGTGGTGCTACACGTATAGTTAAAATATGTAGCACACGCATTACAGACTTTCGTTCATTCATTTTTTTATATTTGTCACTTTTTTTCTCGAAATACATCAGAACTTACGAAGAAAGGAATACAGTATGTACGGATTGCCTCCAGAAATAGCTCTTGCAAAGTATTAGAATCTTTCCAATTTTTCATCTAGATTTATATCCGCATTAAATCGAAACCGTAAACTTGATGTTTGATTGATGTCCGCGGATATCGAGGGCGAAAATTCCACCAAGATGGATTCCTCCATTTGCGTACGACCCGTGAGGCTATTCCGTTCCCCATACCACCCCGCTGACACCTACGCTACTGCACTCTCGAGACCATCACCGGGCACGAACTAATACGTAAGCCATCATTGTCACGAGCAAAGTGTCCGGACCCTGTCGGTCATCAGTCAAACTTTTCCCTTCGCGTTACTCGAGGGAGATGGACGCGCATCGCTTTGCGAAAACATCTACTAACGTTATATCATCCAAACTAACATCTAAAAACATACATCTATTTACAAAGACGAGAGAGAAGACGTTTTATGTGTTATATTAGGAAATGTATAGATGTTGATATATGAAGGTAATTTTTGTAACGAATGGGTTATACCCGTCCGACGAATGTCTTCTCTGTCTTTCTTTATGTTTGCGTCTGACTGCTCTATGACTGTCCAGGGACGATTTGCGGTACTGACCGGTAAATTATTGTATATCCAATTCTTCTTTGTTCTAGAAACGATACGTGCGAAATTTATTGATACGTTTTTTATTTCCAGTCTGATTTCCTGAATATTCCTTAAAATATGCTAGTCGACATACACGCGTGCATGAAAATACCTACTAACAGCAAAATACATACCTTATATGTGTGAGTGCACAGGATAATTTATATTATTCCGAAAAAATTGTAAATAAAACCTAGTGTAATAAACAGCCTCCGGCAACGTTATGGTCAGCCTAACCTAATTCCCAATTTTGAATTTCCTGCTTTAAAAAATATATGGAAAACCATCGCTTCCTAGGAATCTGCAACATGCAACTCCCCCTATAGTATTCCTATCTTCGTTGCATACATCATAGTACCGGTAGTTTGACGTTTAGTCCGAATTTTGACAGAAAGGCAGAAATATTGTCACTTTCTCGTGAGTGGTTGTGTAGCGCTTCTGGTAGTTCGCTGTGTGTTCTGTAGTGACTTAATAGTTTTGCTGCTCTTTTTCAAGAGCAACTGGCTCTCATCTTGCCCAGAAATGCATTGAGAGCATGACTAGAAGAGTTGCCGCAGTAACTATCGCGAAGGGTGGACGTACAGAATATTAATTTTAAATATTTGTTTCTTGTTTTATAATATTAGTATTTTAATAGAATTGTTCTGAATATACCTTTGCTCTTAGTTTTACATCATTTTCACAATTTTAAGTTACTGTACGGGTTTCGGTTGAAAATAGCAAACAAGATGTGTGACCATAATAATGTAATTGTATCGTTGTCCGCACCGTTGCTAACAGTAATTTGTGGGGGTTAGAATTGCTTTTCGCCAGGTTTCTACTATGAAAGTTTACAGAATCGCACAATTTGTTCAGAGCAGTTATATCGCAAAATGCTGTTTAATACGTCATATGTTGATCCATTTAATGTTTGAATTTCCATTGACCATATTTTTTTATCAAATCCATTAGAACAATTTCTAGATATTATTAGAACTAGTTAGTTCTGATTTGTAAACTGAAACTATGTAAATACTAATAAGAGTGATGGATACCGATTTAGGTACCAATTTACCAAAAATTCGGTGATTACAAGTACCATCCATTACGATAGAGGCCTATTTTTGATTTTATCGTTACGCAACATCTACATCACTAAAGGTTTTCTTATAAGCGCCGTAAATACTCGCAGTACATAAAACGTTAGCAACCTCAAAAATGCACTTCAAATTATTTTGAGGGTACTCATATATACTACTGACTGACTACTAAAATGCCTCTATTAACTCACCGAAGGGTACTCCTACTGTCCTAAAATAATGCATTACATTTCACTTTGTTGTCTCAGCTTGTTCTCTTCAAAGTGTTTCCAACAAGATTCGTATAATATTCGAACACCTATTCAACGATCTTTATGCATACCTTGATTCAGGAAGAATTTTTTTATCTATACACAGTATTCGTAATTTCCCCCAATTCTCCCTAAATTATCTCTAAATTGTCAATGCGCTTGCAATACTTCTTTACATACGTGGTTTCAGTAAATTTTTTTCTAGTTTTATATAGGAACTTATGTATAGTAAGGTATGTTCATATTAATCATGCACACTACAGTTCAGTGACTCTTAAACATATACGGCTATGTTCTTTAACTTGCTCTACGAACATGTATGTATGTATAAGACAATAAGGTTTTTGTTTATGTTCACTTTTGTGGCTGTTTGTACCCGGCTACTAGTATTATCATTATTAAGTATGTACAGTGAATTGCTTTATAATTCTTTTTATATACATAACAAGTTATCAAAGTAGTAATCCGCAGAACTAATTATAAACTCGAGTAACTACAAATGTACACAGAATATTTATTCAAATTAGAGTAGGAAGCTTAAATTAGTGTATGAGCTTCGTATATATAATACCGTTTAGTTTATTAATGTCTCTCATCTACTGTGAACCCAATGCTAACCTCATTTTTATAGCCATAAACAACACAACAGTCGACGGACAAAGGGTCGACAGTACATTTGTAGCACGTTATATACACCGTATAGTGTTGCTTATCTGACTGTCTCCTTAAACAATGCACACAAGAGTGATCGATGCGATGTGAGTGATCCATCTTGTCAGAAGCACTATTCCGGTAATATACATCTCTGTCTTGACGGTCTCGTGTCTCTGGACACCTCTTCACCGATCTCGTTTATTTTACCGGATGTTATGTGTATTCTGAATTTCAACTTGAACATAATGTTGTTCTTACTTCGAATACGTCAATAACTGAGAGGTTACCTAATATCTGTATGTGTGCTTTATAAACATTTAATTTGCCGTGTAAGATAAATAATTACTAAATTGTCACTCGTTTTAAGACGTGGTGTTGTTAGCAGCTATAGCGCAAAGGCAAAAGGCAATATATATTTGAAGTATATTATGTTGTGTTATTACTGTTATATTAGTATTGAGTTAAATCAAATTAACTGATCTATCCTTTTTTCTAGAGACAACTGCTTTTAACAAAACTTTAACGAAGCAGGCATTGCATTTGACATACATACAACAACTTACAATTCTTGAATTTTATACAAGATACATTAAACACAATGATAGTAAACACTAGAAGAAATAGCGAAAACTATGACACAAATTTGTTAAAACGCATTTACGTTTACGAAAAATATTTAAAAGAATTATGGAAAGGGCAATTCATTCACTGTATAAAAAGAAGCCTATTACTCAGATGGCTCGAAAACAACGACTTGAAGTACCTAAACGTGTACGGCTGCGAGTGTACCGAATTGGAACTTAATTTGTATCAAGAACTGTTCACGAACAAACACAGTGTTAGCCAATGCTCAATTTTGAATAAGATCATAAATAGAACCGATATAGTTTGTCATTGCAGATATTCGTATATTAAAAGGCCCACAGTCTAGATCAATTTAAAATTTCGAATAACCGTTGCACCGAAAGGTTTACTGTGTTTCAGGAGCACTGCAAAAATGTATTTGCACACTTTTTTCCTAACCAAGTGACAGTTATGAATTGTGTCTCTACCTCGTATTGATACGGATACACGCTCATTAGTTTACTGAACTATAGTGCTTATAAAAGTTTACGAGCTGACTTTAATAAACTTCTAGTATTGATAACTTTTACAGAACATTTGCATGCCCTCCATTTTTAACGGAAGATCCTGCTTCAACAGCTCACTTTCCTTCATTCACGGTTCTCTGAGTGTTTTAAATTTTGTATCTGCTTTCTCTTTCTTCTTCATGCCACAGCATCAAATTTTACTACTCCAATAAAATTTGTCATTATCAATAAACAAAAGTTGAAACAAATCTTTTCTACGAAATAGGGAATTAGTGCGGTCAAATGCACACTTCACAGGTTTAACATATGTACCTACATATATTGACGTTTGCGCACGCTACGCGAATCTGAAAACTACGAATACATGTATAACTGAAAATGAAAAAAATATTTATATTTATTTATTTATTTCATTTCATCAAGGATAATAAATCATAAAACGAGCGACCAAAACTTAAAAATTAGAAAAACTTGAAAATTATATACTAATTTAAAACTTGAAAATCATATACTGAAAATATCAAGTATGCTCAAGTATACTGATGGAACAACTAAATATGTCACAAAAGTCACCATATCTATTGTAAGAATTACACAAAAATGCTATTGGAGACTTAAAGCGTATATTTGTGTGAGCTAGAGGCAAATAAAACGTGCGAGTATTTCGTGCGATATTGCGAGGTACATAGAAATTAAGTCTACTGAGAAGATTGGACGAGTCAACTTGGTAATGTATTAATTTGTGGAGAAAACACAAGCTAGAAACAATACGTCGAGTTTCCAACGACGGCATGGAGAAGGCTCGAAACAAAGTATCATATGGAAACCCTCTACACGGATAAATATTGAAACTTCTGTACCACAAGTGCTTTAAGAATCTTCTCTGCACGGTCTCCAAAGCTTTTTTGTCGACATCATACATAGAGTTCCAGATAATTGCTGCATACTCAAGCTTCGATCTAACCAGAGCAAAATACAGTACTTTTAAAGTCGTTATATTAGTAAAGTGCTTTGTAGTAGGTAAAATAAAACCCACCATCCTATAGAAACGACGTCATTAATATGGCAATTAAACGATAGTTCAGTATCAAAAGTAACTCCCAGATCCTTGATTTTGAGGCATCGCCGGATAGAAGTGTGAGCAATTCTATAATCATATTGAAGAGGACGCTTTCTTCTTGTAAAACTCATCACATTGCATTTGGACACATTTACAGTCAATCTATTACTATCACACCAGCGACAAATCCTTTCTAGATTATCCTGAAGAGATTTCCAATCCTCATCCGAATTCATTGATGTAAATATTTTTACATCATCAGCAAACATTAAAACTTGACTGTTAATACAAGCTGGAAGGTCGTTAATAAAAAGCAGAAATACAAGAGGACCAAGATTAGACCCCTGTGGGACGCCAGAATTAATATTACATTTGTCAGATGAGAAACCGTTGTAAAAAACAAAAAAATTGCGATCTGTTAAGTAGAACTGTGAGAGGTGTAACAACGAATCATCAAATCCAAAAAAACGGAGCTTTGAAAGAAGTATTCCATGATCTATACAATCAAACGCCTTAGTCAGATCTGTATATACAACATCAACCTGGCCTTGAAGGTCTAGTGCTTCCGATATGTACTGAGAAAAATGGGAAAGATTAGTAACAGTGGAACGTTTAGAGACAAAACCATGTTGGTCTGCAGCAATAAAATTTGATACCGAGGAATAAATATATTTGTACAAAATCGTTTCAAAAACTTTGGCTACATTAGACAATAAAGAAATTGGTCTGTAATTAGATACATTAGCCGGATTGCCTTTCTTGAAGATAGGACATATTCTAGCCAATTTCCACTTCGATGGAAAGGTAGCTGTACGCAGTATTAAGTTGAATATACAGAGCAATAGCTTAGACAAAGCGAAACGGCAATCTCTCAATAAGAAGCTCGGAAGTTTATCAGGTCCGGTGGTTAACTTATTCTTCTGTGATTTTAGCGCGATGTAAACATCATTCTCAGTAAAGAATGTGATATTCACAGAACGTGTATTCGCGAAACTAGGTGCATTCGTCGATTGAAATTTGGACGAATCAAGAAAAACACTAGAAAAATGGGTAGCAAAGGCCTCCACAATCGACGATGGTTGACTGTATGACGCATCACCCAAATACATTAAACCTGGAATTCGACTATTGGAGGAACACGAGCGAACAAAAGACCAAGAGTTGGCTGGATCTGTGTGTATATCATATTGAACCTTTGATAGATAATCTCGATTTGCGGTTCGTATTTGAACCAGGGGCAAGATTTAAAGTTCTGCAGATAATTATTTGTAACATATCAAAAATTTTCAAATTTTAGGGCCCAAAATGCAGTTAAAGTTGGTCCATTTCTTTGTCTACCCTGCATTTATACAAATAGTGCTGATTTGTCAAGACCGTGCACATGGAAGTAAACAACCGATAAGAAATTGTTAGATGATATGAATAGTGAATAATGTATTGAAACGCAGCGGCAGTTGAATGACCTACAGCTTTTTTAACTTTATCAACTTAGCTACTACTAGTCGTACACCTGATTTTTCCATTGCAAACTATTTTTATGAATTCAATTCAATTTTAGATACTTGTTATAAAAAAATCTTTTAATGAAATTTGTGGTGGTCCTGAGAAGAACCGATGTAGGAGAAACAGGATAAAATATTTACAAAAGATGTTCACAGTGTCCAGCATAGGCACTAATACAGGCATCAATGCGGCGACGAAAATTATTATGTACGCACGTAAAGTTCGGCATGTAGTCGCGAATACGTTGTGCTGCAACAAAAATGGGATTTCGCAGAATTTTGGCATTTTCACAGGACGGAAATCATACATTAAATTTTTCATGTATCTCCACAGAAAAAGAGTCTAATGGATTTAGATCTGACCCAGGAATGTATCTCCCACGTAGTGTGGGGAAGTTTCGCTTAAAAATGCTTGAACAGGTCTATTAAGTACTAGGCGCGGGTGCTCCATAGTGCATAAAGCATAATTGTTGTCGTAAAGTGTTTCACCCAAATACTCGGGTAATGCGTCCCAGAGAAACTTTAAATACGTTGAAGGAGCACACGTGGTCGAAGTAATTGATCGCCTACCAACACTGACCAAACATTTATGGATATCCTAACTTGCGAGTAGCCGTGCTGTATGTATATCGAAGGGATTTTCATATGCCTAATGGTGAATCTTGTAGTAATTGAAAAGACTATGGTAGTCGTAGATTCGTTAGTGAAGAAAATGACTAAAGCCCGATCTGGCTGATGAACTTTTTCTTTTTCTGCGATTGGTTTCTATGAAACCAATCGCAGAAGATAATGCAGCGGGGAAGTTCTAGTCCCGTTAACCTTAACACGTGTTGGATATGGTACGAATGCCGCGCTTTCAAAACTTGATGCGCGGTAGTTTCAGACATGTTTAGTTGCTGTGTCAGGTTTCTTGTGCTTATATCGGGATTTGTTTCCATAATGTTTAAAATTTGCTTGGTTGAAGCACTCCGCGTGATATTTCAAGGCCGCGACCTTTGTAATGTGGAATTACTGAACCTGTATTCCGAAGCCGATATATGTACAACTCTCACAGTCATCGCAGTCGAGGGATGTCGATTTGGGAAACGTTTTGCTTAGATTTTTTTGCTGCAACGCCATTTTGCTCTGTTTCTCCATAAATTAAAATCATGTGGGTATCTTTGACAATGGTATACGCTCTCATAGGCATCAGATGCATCCAGAGCAAATGCCAAGAGTTAAGTTATTACAAACAATCTCAAAGATGATTTAGCAAATAAACGTCTCTGGTTAGGTGTAAATAAAAAGACTAGTACCGGAGATACATATTCCTAAAATTACAAACGCGTATTGTAAAAAAGCAATATTGTACAAATTAGTGCTCGAACTGAAAACTTTTCTAAGATTCAGGCCCTTGAAGATTTTACTCAAAACTTTAGTGAAAAAGGGAACAAAAGAGAGGGTAACAGATGGTGTGGTTTCAACAGCTTTTAAGTGAGTGATTTCAACGAAGCACGCTGCATTAAATATAAACATTTCAATAGTTTCTTCTGTTTGAGTGCTAAATTAAGGCATTTGATTATGGGTAGTATTTATCTGTGTTTAGCTGCGCACAAGTAATAGTTCAGTATTTGACATTAAGCCAATATTCTTGATGGGTATCAGTAGGCGCATTTAGTTTTCTCTGACTGCAACTTGTGGTAGTGTCTGGAATGTATAAGTAACATAAATTGGGGAAGATAAAGAACGTATTCCTTTGATACCGAGCCCGCCACTCAATTCTATTCTAACCTACCATAATTCTGTTCTAAGTTAGATACTACATATATTTCGTTGACTATACCTGTGTATTAGAAAATGATCAATAATTTCCGGACAAAAAACTCAAATTAGTGAATTAGCTGACATTGTAATAGACGACTGGGTTCAAATAAGTATCAGTAAACGCATACAAAATAATAGAATATTAAACAGATTCGTCCTCTCTAGCGTATTTTATACATCCATACATACAACCAATATGTTCTATAAACAACACAATTTTCTAAGCGAACGATCAAAAGGCCGTTTTAGTTTATAGTTAATTAAAATGCAAATTATATGTGCACAAAACCGTATCGCGAAATAATATTAAATTATTAATAATCGAATTATTGCTTTTGACCCGTAACGCTATTAACGTACGGATAGACATAAAAGAATAGCCGCATGGTTGGAGCGTGAACTCTGTTTAAAATCTATGAAAATATCAGCAGCTACGAAATAATTATGTACATATACATTTATATCTGATACATTGGCATAATGTATTTTGTGTTCACCTGCTACGTCAAAATGACAATATTTTCATATTTCGTATAATTAATTTCTAATGCAGTGAAATAGGATTTTTCAATTTAATTCTGATACGATCAATTTATATTTTTGAGTTGCATTTGTTGAAGTGTAACATTATTTTGTGTGTGACAGTAATAATCAAAATGATATTCAATAAAACACTAAAGGGCATAAGAATATGATCGGAAAATATGGTCAGACAACATAATGACTTACAGTTTTATCAAATATTATGGCAATATCACCCTTATAATTAAGGTAATAAATCAAAACAGTAAACTCTTACATTTTGACAAGGTAGTACAATTAGTAGAAACTTTGTTGTTTTTTAATGTAATTGCAAAACTATTTCATTGGCAGAATAAATTTACACAGAAACTTTTTGTTGCCACTCGCCTGATTTTGTTACTAATCTTGTAGTAATACTGATGATTATATATTATTATTGACAGAGAACAGAATGATATCAAAGTCCATATCAACTTGTTTGATTTATACTATGTAATAGTAATTTACTCGTGAATACATTATTATCTTACTGTTGCTATAGTACCTCTAATTACCAAAACCAATTTCCTAATTATGTAAATATTAATAACCCATAGGATGAATTTATGAAACTTCTTTCTTGGATTATTTATACATCCTCTATAAAATTACCGTTGCCTTTTTTAACCATATGTTTAATGTGTTTTATACACAAGATATTGCTGGTGTTGGAATATATTGTTTAAATAAGAATAAAGTAATGAAATGCGATGATTTACAAAAAGAAACGTATAATAATAGTACACAATATTTTTATTAAGAGGAAATGAGTATTTTTAATTTAGTTACCGAATGTGTTAAGTTGTCATGACTACCTAGAAAGGGTCCTATATGCCAATGCAATACACAAATGTAGGTACGAAAAAGAAGGAAAATCTATTGTAATTTCTATATTTTGAAAATTTTTAAACACAAAATAAACAGAACATTTCGAGGAAAGAATTAATGAATAGAATCGAACGTCGTTTGAGCACTACCAAATGATTTTTACAATAATTTAGAAACAGAAAATACAAAAACAAAACAAATTACTATCTACCAGACTTGGAAGAGATTTTACAGATAGCGTTAAATGCTAAAAATGGTACAAGTTTTCGCATCATATTTCTTAACCACAAAAAATATAAAATTGTTGGGCGAACACTCACCAGTTAATTGTTGGGTCTTGAAATCTTTTGATAGGTGTTTCAAACGCATATATTTAGACCACCAAAAAGAACGAAATTTATTGTGTGCCCACCAATGAACTAACTAATCTTACTTAGAAGTTACACATAACAAAGTTTCGTTTAATATACGTGTAGCAATTTCAGATTCCTATATTTAGTATGTACATACATACTAGCGTAGACCCACACGTTGAGGGCTTCAACAATATCCTGAGCCACGTTGGTGAATCTACGGATATTTTTTTAATGAATTAAATTCTCTGGTTTCTAAAAACTTGGGTCCGGTGAGTTCTTACCTCAGGGGTGTTCACGAGTTATGCTGAATAATGACTAATATTAAATAAATTAACACATCAACTTCACTCCTCTCAATAATACACCAATTTTTAATTACACACAATTATTTATTATAAGGAAAACATGTAAATAAAATAACATACAAAAAAAAAATAATTTGTTCAATTAACATAAAAAAAATCTAATAACAATATTTTTATTAAAAAAAAACTTATTATGGCGCCCTCTATTGATATCTGAATAAACCTTAACCTTAATAACAGAAATCTACTTGATCGGCCTTCTATTGGTTTACGTAAATTAATTTCAAGGTCAAATTATGGCTTGGCGTCTCTTTGCGATAAATTGCAATAATTCAAAAGTAGTACTACATCTCTATGTAAGTTAGTTATAATAGGTCGAATTGATTTTATAGGAATTAATTTAGTGAAATAAACAACGGAACTTATCAAAATGCAACAATAAAAAAAAATGGATCGGAAATTCTAACCTTACTCCTAGTATTGAATTTTATCTGGGATTACGGCCTCGGAAAAGGGTAAATCTGGATAGATGTGTGAAGATTGGGTCCGTTCTGGTACTTGGAAAAAAATAAATTACGGATTAATATTCAATTCAATAAATAATTTTAGATACAATCCCTTGGCGTCGGTTTTCGAAGAAGAGAAAATACACAACCAGTTAACTCGTTGAAGGTCTAAAACAGTCCAAAACATACTCCCCTTAGTTATTCAAATTTTTCTGAAAAATTGATATCTAATCAATCGATAATTTCTATTGGTGAAAATGGAAAACAATTTTGATATTGACAACTTGAAGACATGAAAAAAATCAATTTCCCTTAATTTAATAATTTTTTGTGGTTAGTTTTCACTAATATAATCTTTTTACATATTGACATTATTTGATTTCAGATATTTTTTTTAACCTAATATTTTACATTAATTCAAAATTGGTTTTTACAAAATTTCTCTTAATGACATTTTCTGGTGAGCTCTTGGTTACTTAATTTCTATTGGCCTAAATTATTGTTTAAATTTTACATAGATAATTAGCTTTATATTTCTCTTTAAAAATTAATTAATGAAAGAATTTCAATGCTATCCAACTTGGTTTAACCTGTCTGATACTCGATCTCTTGCTACAACCTAACCGTCCTTGTCACATTGCAGCTAGGTCTCCCCTAAGTCTTCCAGCAGGTCTAAAGATTTAGTTTCTAATAATTAACCCCTTGTACAAGTATTTTAAAGAAAATAATATAGAACTGAAATTGTCTCTATACAATACATACATTTCAATACATTTCGGAGGTGAACAAACCTTGAAATATTTTTCGTGATTGCTGTGCTTAGGTAGAGGTAGGAAGCAATAAAAGAGATGATTTTCAGTTATGGCATTTCGTAAAATTTGATCAACTTTGTGACCTTGAAGAAAACAAAACCAACTTTTGTTAATTACTTTTTCAAAATATGAGATTTGATCAAACATTATGGTAAAATGTGACCTATAAATAAAATGTGTTTACTCGCGATCGGTTAGTAAAGTTAACTTTTCCAGCCGTCACATAGGAAAACGCGTCATTACATGCCAACGTATGTTATAGCACTTTACTCACGATCGGTTAGTAAAGTGAACATTTTCAACCGTGAAATAGATTAGAAAACGCAGTATTACACACCAAAGGAAGTAATAGCACTTTACCGGCTAGCTTATGTCACTTTCTCGGCTAGTTAATGTCACTTCAGTGTTTATGAAACGTCAGTGTCATTTAAATAAGTAATGCAAACTATTATCTGTCAAAAATATTACTATTAATTGCTACGTTACCTAGCAACACTACGTATCAAAGGTAATTGTCAATATGCCATGAAATTTAATACTATTATATTTTTGAAATTTAATGATTTAGTAGCATATATAATAATTAATTATTGACCAATTGTAAGTAAAATAGTATACAAATCTCGGCGGAAAGATTCATTCCCGTCTCGAGATTAAATTTTGTATTAATTTTTCTAATTTCTCGGCGGTAACGAACCACTTTCCGCCTTGGTATGTAATATACTATTACCGGCCAGCTGTCACTTTCCCCGCTAGCTGATGTCATTTCAGATTTTATGAAATTTCAGTGTCATTTAAATAAGCAAAAATACTTACATAATATATTAAATAATTAAAGTAAACTAATATCTGTCAAAAATATTACTATTACCTAGCAACAGTACATATCAAAGCAATTGTCAAAATGACATGAAATTTAATTTTTTAGTCTCTCGATGGTGATGGTCTCGGTATGTAATATACTATTAGATGTTTTAATTTCCTGGATTTTTGATGTGAGACCCGTAAATATCCATACATATAAATACAGGATGTCCGCGATATACAAAGCATGCTTTTAGCGGATGATAGCTACAATGATTTAGAAACAAAAACATATAATACACTTTGGGTCTATCTATAAGCGTAAACGAGAAAAAAATTATTTCTCATGTCACAAACTTCGACGCATACTGTACAGAGCCAGCCGATCAGCGCAGGATTTACCCGAAGATTACAGGCGTGTGTTCTTGAAAATGGGCAACACATCGAGCTTTCCTGTAATACATTTTCCCCTGTCTCTCAAAAAAGTCCTTTTTAGGACCACCAATTTATCACAAATAAGAGAAAAGAACTAAATTTTGCAGTAGCCTTTACGAAAGAGCTTAAAGCGCCATAACATAATTGCACTATTATAGTATTGTTTTCATTCAATGCGACTTTCCCTCAACTTAAATTTTCATTTACCGATCGGAGGCTGCTATTAAATACACCCTTTTCACTCTAACTTCAATATAACGTCGATTTTATTGTCAACATTATTAAAAACAAACGCAAAGGTACCTTTATTTTTAAAACGTATGGCCATTGACTTCGTACGATACAATAGTCTAATGTAGTTCAAGGTCGTATAAACAGATGATGCTTGGCTTGCATCTGTGCCTCTATTCAATACGTGTACAGTATGGTGTAAGAGAAATGACACCACCCTTCAATTTCAAAGTATTAAATAATTCGTTTTCATCGTTGTTTTCAGATATTTTCAACCCTAAATTTCTGATATGGTTTTTTGGTTATTTAAGAAGCAATATGGATGAGTTTTCTTGTACAGTTTGACCAAATAAGGTTTTTTAGAAATATTTTTTTTTCTCGTTTACGCTTACAGATAGACCGAATGTGAATTATATGTTTTTGTTTCTAAATTGTTGTAGCTATCATCCCTTAAAAGCATGCCTTGTATATCGCGGACACCCTGTATAGCCTGAACAAAACAATGTGTATAGAAATCGCTGATAGTCAATAAATGTCCAATCATATCCATCATTTGTGTGGCTTTGGGATATTGCGCTCCGTTTTACTTTTATATTGAAAGAAGTCACTCAGTGAAAATGTGTCCAATAGAGTAGGTACAATTTTTTGATTATTTCTATGGAAATACATTTTTTTGTAATATTTAAAAAATTCATTATTTGAATCTGAAGGTAGTGAGTACTTGCTTTCGAGGAAAACCAATATATTTAATGCGCTAGCGTTTTCGACAATAACTTAGGGACCCAACCTCAATTTAGAAGTTCGTCCATTCTAATTGACCGTATAATAAATAGTAATCAGACGAAGCAGATGTCTACCACCCACTCTTAAACAGATTTATGGCATATTAACGCACCAATATCGAAACATCTAATTACAGACCGACCAATAAATTTAAGAATATTATCGTGTGGTGTTTGATGTAGATGACTGTTCAACTATAAATATTGATGCCAGTCATGTATACTGTTCGTAATAAATTCACCATGGTTAGCTGACTGAAAGGTAAATTTAAATAGAGGAAAAAAAGGTTGGAAATATCCTGTTTTATATATGCATAGATAAATTATAACCAGATGTATGTTACATGTGTAAACAGTAATAAAATAGCGTGTCGGTATATATGTTTAAGTACTAGATAATAAAGGTTCTTGGGAAACTAAACAAGCTGAAAATAAATACGTTTGCGCACCCGATGCAAGATTACAATAGTATAGCGTGCACTAGATGCTGTAATTACCGGATGCAAATTCCTTGGTTTTTAGAAATTAATTTTAGGTAAGGATACAATTTTCAACAGTACCATGTTTAAGGATACAATGTTGTAAAAGTTATAGGCTGATAGGCTGAGATAAAGGACAAGCGAATCAAAATATAAAGATTTCTAAGCCAATAATCTTCTTATAATATATTCATTGTTATTTGCAGGAGAAAAATTCCATTTTTTTGTAAATATTGTGAATGTCTTTGTAACTAGTAGTGGCTATCGAGCAGCGTATTTTCGATATCCATCATTAGAAATTTATAGTCAATAAATATTTCGGCAATGAACGTTATTAAATGACGCAACATGTCTTTATAATTTATCGATGTATTAATGTACCAATAATTAAGTAAAATAAAGTCATTCCAATTAATTTATAAACATTAGTCGTTATTACTAACGTATATTATTCTGTCTATACGGATTTATAAGACAAACGTAAAACCCCTTTCGACGAACAACTGTAATCTCGCTGGCGTAAGCAATTAATTGTTACATATCAGATATTGTTTCCGTTTCTGTGACGAATACGAAACGTTGATGAAAGCGGTCAAAAATAAACTTGGAAAGACAAAGTTTCCAATGAAGACCTGTCACCGGCTTATTGTTTTCGAACCAAGAGCGGTTTCTATACTCTCCGTTTTCCATCGTCGGCACGACGGTATAGGTGGCGGATTCGGAGGGTGAGGATGTAGATGTGAAGAGGAAGAGACTGGCGTTCGTATAGTCGTGTAGGGCGAGCACAGGATGAGTGGAACGTTCTTCGCGAGTGGGATGTCATACACTGTGGGCTAAAACAAAACTTTTCTCTATTATATGGAGTTTTACGAATGACAACTGTCAGCGAGCATTATTACACTAGCGCCATTTCGCGTGTCACTTTACGTGACATTCGGAGGAGATGGGCCACGAAAAAGTGATGTGGACGACGGCCGTCCAATGATAAAGACAGCAAACGGAAGGAATGAGACACAGACACCATCAGGGGTGGAACGGTGTGCCGAAGGAATGATTCGGGTCGTGTACTGATGGGGCGTTAGCAGGACTTCACGAACTCTCCGGATGACATCTCTGCAATATCAAGCGACATGACATGACGGCGGTACAGTGCTCTCCCGCTGCTGTACACCGCGTTGTCGCTATGAAGCGGTCGACTTCCTGCAGAAATAATTTCACTTTGTTTCAATTAAAAGGCGAATTTGTTTTACAACAAACCGACGAGAAGTATTTATTGAAAATTTAACGAGAATGAACGTTGCAGTTTCTATGTGAGCGTTGTAGGACTACTGCGGATAAAACAGTTTGAATGTTCGGTATCTGACATCAGAGACTCCTGTTATACACAAACTTATGTCGTTAAGCTGATAACTGTCATTTAAACTTTCAGTTAATTAATTGAAAAAAAAGTTATTTATATCAACTATTATATGTTGTTATATGGAGACATATAAGGTCTTTAGGTTTTGGTATTCAGTTTTGATACTTTGTATTCATTAAATTGAGACGCCGACAAAATGTAGTTTTCACTTAATTAACATTAAAATTTTAAAAAACATTAACAATTGGTGATATACTTAGATTGTCCGTTCTAATTTTTTTTACGTAGAAAATAGTTGTAGTAGGTTGTTTTCTTTTTAAACTAATGTTGCAGCTCTCCTTCTTGAATAATGTGTAACCTGTACTAAATTGTTAATGTCAGGATTGATTTATTCCTTCTCATGCCAACTACGTTGTTATTAATTTTACAAGATTTATCCCAACGATATGCTTGGTGAATATCAGCTTATACGCACTTACCATAGGTATCTGAGGTGGATAACAGCAATTGCTGAGACATGGTCTAGGTATAACAAATTTGAATTAATAATTATTCATGTTTCTCACAAAATGTTTGCTGAGTTTAAAAGAAATACCCTTGTAAACTATAACTGGTGTCAAGTCCATGCAATACTTGATTTATTGCTCATATATGTAGACACACAAGCGTGATGCAATTAAAAAGTACATACATATCCGTGTTTATTTACAGACACCAAGGTCTAACCAAAGTTTACTATTACTTCTAGAAATGGCAATTAATAATAAATATTACTGGTTTTATGAGTGAAGTGGAATTGTGTCTGTTTGTCTACATGCTTTTGTAACTTTTCGCATATTCGATTTATATATTTTCAAATTGAATCATGGGCTGGTTTTCTTAGTAATGCAGACTATTATAGAGAAACTTAAATGCTTTCACTGCTCTCACAAAGATTGGAAGTAGGGAAACTGAACATTTTAGTAATCGGAGGCGTATGTAAGTTCATTTCTTTATATCGATAATGTTAGTTTCTTAACAAGCAAGCCTTCGTAGCGCAGTGGATAACTACGCCTCACACGCTGGTGGCTCGCGTTCGATTCCTGCTAATGCATTTTTTCATCTTATTGTGCACAACATTAGCAATTATATTTTATGCAAATAATTTATAAATGATATTTTTCGCCGTGACAATTCTATTATGAAAGAAATTGGAAACAAACCTGCAGTATGTCGTGTATTTTAAAGTTCAAATATTCAAGCACACTTGTTTGTTCTGTGGTCAATATCTTATCTGCACTTCGTTTCTTGCCTAGGTCTATTTTTTATCTGCAGTCCAAGTAAATAAATAAATAAAAATAATAAACAAATAAATTCCAAATACTTGTCATAATGCAGTTTTGCTTCCGATTTATTTAATAGTTAAATTACGACGGTGAAAAATATCATTTATGAATAATTTGCATAAAATATAACTGATAAATGTAGTGGCAGGAGCCGGATGCAAGCCACCAGCGTGGCATGCGTAGTTGTTATCTACTGGACTACAAAGGCTTGCTTGTTGAGAAACTACCATTATCGATATAAAGGAATCAACTTAGCACGTTCATGCAGAGCGTTAAACAACGTTGATTTTCTCAGAAATCAGGGCGCGTTAGGATAAAACTCGTACCTGGGTACTAAGGCAAGGTTCCTCTATAGCATAGTTGAGATTCATTAAAATCCGTGTCGGACAACCTTGGTGTTCCTCTTGTAAGCGTAGAATTTTCGTTTCTCAACAACCGGCAGAACGATTTAATTAAGAGAGCTTAGTGTCTATTATAAAGCATGGTGGGGAAGATATGATAGCCTGGGGTATTCCGCTGGCATAAACAGGGATGATTTGTTGAAAGTAGCTGGAAAAATGCGAAAGGAGGAATATTCGGATATCTTACAAAATAGCGCGTTGCCATCAGAATGTCGCATTATCGGTCAATTAGTTACATTTCCGTATCGAAATAAACTCAAACACATACCTGTTATTTCTTGGAAAAACGAGTGCTAAGAACAGTTTTGCTAATTATTTGGTTCAGTTATGCCGGCAGCTAGACAATAAATTGGCCCGAATGACCTGGAAATTTTAAGCAAAAATTTGCAAAGCTGCGATACGGGCCAGAAGTGCATAAGGTGCGAAATGAATTATAATGAGACGTATAGTTTATGTATGTTATTATTTTTGCATATACCTACTTAAGTTTGTAAATATAATTTTTATTGAAGTTGGAATGTATACAATGCTTTCACTTAACACCAAAACTTATGCGACCTGTTTTAGATGTGCAACCCATTTAACGGTATGGTAATATTTAGAAATAAGGTTCCTGCAGAATTTTTTATTTATATGTTGACAATTAAAATTTTACAGGTTAAGTGAAGTAAGTAACGGAAAAATAGTTACAATAAGTGTTGAAAGTGGTTTTCCTTGTTATCTAAACAAATATTTATTCTGCATTTCAAATTTTCAAATATATTTTGCAGTTTTGTAGAGAATACTTCCAATTGTCATTATCATCTCGTGTACGACTTCTGTAACGTGGCTTTAAAATAAAGGCATCATGCTTCGGTATAAACACCATTACGATAATCTGATCTTTTTTTCATCGTCATTACACTAAATGTGTTAAAAACTTACCAAGCACGCACTGTATTATTTTCGGGTAGTTAAAAAAACTTTTATGATAATTAACGCAAATGCAGATATATAAAAATTAAAACAACGAGGCAAACAAAGGCGTATAAAAACTGTCAAATATCTACTTTTCAACTTTGTTTTATCAATATACTATTGACGTCATCCTACGTCAGAGATCATGTGGGTTTTGATTCTAAGTGAAGCCTCTGTATATATGTATATTTTTTAAAAGTTTTTCCAAACTTTCCGACTGTAGTGTATATGATTAGATAAGTAAATAAGTACGTAACTAGTAAAAGTAAAATGACTAAAAATTATTTTCTATTACAAATTTACTACTGTGCTAGAAGCATACTAAATACTCAACTGTAATGGACTAGGTTTTTAGGGTCTCACATCTAATGAAGCTGTAACAAGAAGAAAAAAGTAAATATATATGTATGTTTTTGAAGTAGCTAAAGACAAGGAATTACATAAGTTTGGTGAACGTAGCTACCTATTCTAAGACGTGCTTGTATGCTTGCTGACTACTAACATCATTAAATACATGACTGTTCTTTTGCAAATTCTATTATACACGTAACAGATGGATGCACAACGAATATCATCTAATCATCTTGGCAAATCGTCGATCATCGGGTGAATGTTCACAGTACACATTGCGGTGATTTATGCAGTTGATATCCTGCGGTTTTCTTTTTGTAGGTTAGCGATTACAGCTACAAAAATGTTGCAAAGTCACTGCAATCGAAAACTCAGAAGTGGTAAGGAGGGAACACCACTTCAAAGCGTAAAATGTTCGACGTTTAGTTTCCTTTTTTATTTACAACAGCAGACAACATTTGCGGTGTAATAATTCAGTGAGAATTCGACCGTATACCCAAAAGGTGATCATTCGTCGTTCCCATTTTCTTTCCGCTCTTAGTCGTACGGTATATAGCGAGAATTAAAGGTAAATAGGTTCGTTCGTTGATGGATGTCAGGAGTCATGACTGGCGACTGCTTGATTGATAGATTGTCCATCATAATGGTCTTTCTAGATCATCCATCTAAAAGAGAGTGACGTTGGTGCCCTTGTCAGATCAGAGTGACGCGCACGAAGGCCAGGTATATGGAAGTCGACGTCAGCCGCTTCGAAAGCGATAGGAGAAGGAAGCTATCGACGATTCGATAATTATACGTGTATTTCAACATTATCTGGCATGAGAAAACGTGAGTTATCTTTATTTCAGGTTTATTTAAATGCGGTATTAGTGAAAGTAATACAGTGACAGTTTTTGTTTTCACAAACTGAATTTCTGCTAGAAATAATCATCCCACATATTAATGTAATTGCTAAGTTTAACTGTACAAATAATTTTAAAACTTTTTACGGGTTTACTAATAAAATATTTCCAAGCTATATCATGTATGAGTAGACACAAGTTAGTTTACTTAGTTTTTATGAACTTAATGTAAACAGCATATATCTTATATTGCCTGTACTTTTGTAAACAAAAATGTTTGACGCATAAGTCTTAAAATTCATATAATTTACTTTTTAACTCTTTTTGTGTGATACATCCGAACAGGAAATTTAGTGCTTTGAAATCGATAAACTATGAGAATTTATATCTTTATCAACAACTCAATGCAGTACAATATTGATCGTATATCAGTAATTGATATTTGTGTTTTTATCTTCGTAACTTCTCCTTCCTAACTAACCTAGCTACTTCATGCCCACATACACTGAGTTTTTTGTATGCATTCTACTGTAAATATTGATAATTAATAAGATGATCGTGCCAATGGTTGACAGAGGGGTAAATTGATATAGAAAATGGTATAGCTCTTGTTTAGTTGATTCCACATTTGGACAATCCAAAAAATAATTTATAATATAGGACGTATTCGTAACTCAGTTTATATGATGACAATATGAATAAAGCATGCTTCAAATTTGATTATTATAATTTCATTAAAATATAGTTTGCTTAATAAGTTTATTGTTCATTGGAAATGGTTTTTTTGGCGACAATGAATTACGTAAATTATACAAAACGTATCTAAAATTATACAAATTATAACTTTAGCATTAACGGGATACACATACCTACAGGAATTACCTAAAACATAAATGCCAAAATACCTTGGTGACTGCGGTATCCTGCCTTGCACTATTTTCAGTGTCTATTTAACCTTCAGTTGTGTATTGTAGCAACAGCATTGCGGGTAAAGTTTGCTGAAAAAGCTCTTTTGGTTGCGCGCATACAAGTACACACACTACGGCCAAGTTTCCCACTTTAAATACATATATTGTCGTAGCTTTTAAAGAGAAGACTTGTCTGCTGTGCTTTCCAGATTTCTGATATATACTACTTTAATGTTCAGCAGCCGATAAAAAAAGTGTTCATCAATGATGGCATAGATTCCTAGGGAGTAATAGTATTTTCACATCCCAAGAAATAGTCTAAAGATATTAAAAAGCGGCGATAGCTCGTTAAAAAACTGTTCATCAAGTCTTAGTAATTAAAAAACTAAATCTTTTTTATGTGGACACTAGAAATTTTTACTCGTCAATTATTTCCATCTCAGAGCTGATTTATTGTTTGCCAAAAATTCGTGCTTTATTGTTGCCACTCTTCTCGTTTAATTCCTGTTCTTTATAAAACCTCTATAAAGAACCTTAATATTTTATTACTCATAACTGAAGTATTGTGATTTTAGCAAAAGCTTATGTAATACCTGTATTTGAGATTATACTGTATTAAATAGTACCAGTAAAATGTGTTCCTAAAAGATTACAAATTGTTTTCTAATTATAACGAAATGTAATACTCTCTCATGCTGTGTGATCACATCTTTTTCTAATTCGTCATTAGTTATTTGACTGCTGAATCGTATGAAACTAAGAAATTCTGAATATATAATCGTTATGCAATTAGCGAGTTTTTACTTGTTTAAATATTTATCGCCGCCAAGATAGTGATGAAAATGATTAATTATGGAACCTACTCTCGTAACAGCTTTCATTACTCGTTGCGAAAGTTGCTGTAATTATCTGTAGTAGTACTTGATATAGTAATATAAAATTATATTTCTTATCTGTAATATGATGTTATCACATGAAGAATTAAAGGTAGTATTGTTATATTTAGACAAACTGCGTACATAACAGCTTTATTTCTTGATGCTTAAGTATGTATTTGATATATATATAACATAATAACACGAAGTTCATGCTTGAGGCTTAATCTACTAATAAATAGATTTAAATTATTAACTAATGTAAAGTACTAAACATCATTCATTTGCCTTTTTGTAATTATTATTTTCTGTATTGTTACTAGATTATTTAGGCGCACATTATTTATAGTGAACTCGTTCGATTGGAATATTTCTTATCCCGAGCCATGTTGTCACATCCTTCTGCTATTTAGATCTGGACCGAGGTCCATTATCAATATCTATGATCCTGCGACTGTCAACTGTATCACTGCACAGAGTATGAGTGAATGTAGCCGTTTGCGAATTCTTTTGCAGAGATACACTCTGTTCGTGACAGCGGGTATTGAAGTCATGTCCAGTCGCTTCTACACTCCAGTAATTAGGCCGACATGCGAATGTATTCTATATTATGTTGAATACTCTGCCGTCTATTTTCTATAGACGTTTTCGTCTGCGAAGAAAAAATATTTAGGCAAACATGTCAAAGCCATTACATTGCATCAATTCAAGTTACTTGTAGTACCTAATACTAGTTCAATTACGTGTGTGTATATGTATTAAGTTGGTGTGTTGATAATTTACTGTACGTAGTTATTGCGCAAAACAATTGTTTTCAACATATTTTTTATAATTAATGATAAATATTGCGGGGTATTATATGTATATAGTATATATTTTTTTAATTTGCGTAATATCGACAAGTAAAATATAATCCGCATGTAGAAAATTGCGACTGTTCTTGTTGCTGTGTTTTATTGACAGAAATAAATTAAATAAGTTTTGGTACCTCCCTTTTGGCATAATATATACAAAATTAGGAATGAGGTAAACCAGAATCTTTAGAGGCAAATGTTTCGCTGATACC
The DNA here is from genome assembly GCA_004785975.1 of Popillia japonica. Lineage (NCBI taxonomy): Eukaryota > Metazoa > Arthropoda > Insecta > Coleoptera > Scarabaeidae > Popillia > Popillia japonica. Next base: position 31,183 of record SMLS01069433.1, read on the forward strand.
TGAAAATTTTAATGCTCCCAAAGAAATCATTGTTGAGTTAGCAATTTCTGGAAAAAATGAATTTTACGCTGGGCGGACCACCTACTATTGACCAAAGACTTTTTTCGTTAAAATAAGTATAATTTAAAAAGCGTCAATTTTTATTTTTATTATTGCTTGTTTTATTACATTAAGCACTAAAGAGTAAATTTACATCGTTTATGAAGCGCTTTATTATAACAGAGCTGAAGAAATTTTGTGTAAGATATCAGTTGTTTCCAACAATGATGTGTTTGCCAGAGTCTGTAAAATTTTCGACTATATGTATGTATATATGTAGTGTAAGTGTAGATTCTAATGTAAGAGGATACTCTTCTTGCATTAAGTACATTTTCTTAAATCTTTTGAAAATGATGCCTATTTACTCTGGATATTGTACCACGGCCTATACACATATATGTATATACAGAATGTTTCCAAAGTAATCAGAAATATATTGGTGGCCTTTTCGTCATCCAATTTGTGATAAGTTTTGTCATAAATTTTGTAATAAACGAGCTGTAACTGTGTATGTGAAATTTGTTTCTAGGGTAAGTTTTCGTTAGTAACGCTACTAGTTTTCAAAACTTACAAGAAATTTATTATGAATGATCTTTGGAATGGAAAATTACTGTGTCGAACCTAAAACCAACGCCCATTCTAATTTGGGTATATACTACGAGTTCTGCTTTCGTCTGTGTTCAGTCCAAAGTTTTTGATGATGGATTAGCCAATAGTATCTAATGCCTTAGCGTATGTATGTGCAGTGTTACCTAAATTACCATGTTCAGAAACGTTTACTAAGCTGCAACTTTGTTCTCCCCAACTCGAAGTTCTTCAAATTATTGATGATCATCCAGAAACGAGTCCCAGAAAAATTGCTCAACAAGCAAATGTGAGTAACAAAACTCTTTGAAATTTTCTTAAAGAAAATTATTGCATCACGTCACATTTAACGTGTTAAAGAGTTCCTGTTCGTATGTAGCATAGCAAATGGTTTTTAACAAAAATTACAAACAATACCAATTTTGCGGCCACTCTATTGTTCACAGATAAAGCCAAAATATATATTATGAATATTGATTATAGCCACAAGTTGGACGATGAAAATTCATATGCTACAGTTGTCGCATATCCTAACAAACTTTTTTGGTCAACAATTACATTAGTACCGATTTTTCCTCCCTCCACCATTGAACAGGGATACATACCTTAATTTTCTAGGAAATGAGCTTTCTATTATTTTGAAAGATGTACCATCACGGACTTTGGTTATGTCCGGTATCTAGTGGTACAGCCTGCGCTCCTGTCACTATTCCCTTTAAGATAAAACGGACATGATGACAGGAGCGCAGACTGTACTGCTAGATACCGAACATAACTAAAGCCCGTGTGTGTACATGTCCCATTTGGAAGGCATATGTGGTTTATGCATGACAGTGTATCTCATATTTTGCAATAATTGCAGCGGAGTTTTTAAATAGCGTTTATTCAAACCGATGGATAGGCAAATATCATCATACCTGTGACCTTGGGAGCCACAATTATCTGGAAATTTTTGTGCGAGGATATGTTAAATTTAGAAGATTTTCAAAATTCCATGATAGAAGGCTGTAATGTTATTGGAAATCTAGCTTTTTAGAATTGCCCACAAAAATATTTCAAAATGCTTTAGAAACATCCTGTATATAAGTACGTATGTAATATCGACCTGTATGTTTACACTTTAATGTGTATGTGTAAATCGGCATTTCATTTGCTGTTAAGAAAACGTCGAGTTCACTGCGCCTTAGCCATCCGTGATCTGTGATTGCGAGTGATTCGGATTACTTGTCATAAGTTCATTTTAGTGGGCCGTGACTTGCACGTCTACGCCATCTGTACCTGATTGTTCTCTCTGCCAGTACTCTTTGCCTGTCAATCTCCTTTCAGTTCGCCCGCTTCTCTCGAATAACGATCGATATAATGCAGACAGAATATAAACCGCATTTAATTATTTCTATTTTTTTCATGTCGTGATGTACTACGATGGCGCATCCTTTCGTCGGGCCTTTCAGCACACTGAACTAATGATAATAAGTCAACCGGTTTGTTATGAGAGTCAATAAAGCTCTTTTTGTTGCAATGTTTTCGTTTACGTAATTTAATTTTGATCGTCCATGTGTTTCGCAATATCAATTAAGGCGATGCACTTGTACAGGGTGAGTCAACGACCTGGTGAAGTCTATTTAACCTACGCGTGGTAATAAAGTTAAAGATTTCGTACTGAATGCATTTATAGTTTTATTATTATTATTATTATTACTAAAATCGTGTTATTTATATATTAAGAGTATGTATACAAAATATATAAGGTTACACTCTGCATTTTTTGTAAACTGTTCATAGATTTCCATCTATATTTCACTATTTCCTGAAATCACCTTCTCTGTGAAAAATAAATCGTTGCCAATACTGTTCTTCGTTTGTTGCGATTTTATGGCAGTTTCGTTCACTAATTCAAACTAATTGTCTTTTCTTAATTTTGTGAATCCTTGATACTTTATATGTTATAATTTTTTCAAAAATTGATAATTTAAGAAAAACTGTTTTTTCTTTTAACATTTTTCACTTGATGTCATATACATAGAATAAATACTCTTGTCTAGTTTGGTATAAATGAATGATGGTCCACGACGAAATCCAAGCAATTTCTTTAATGATGGTGGAAGTCAAAGATGCTTTGGTAGGTTGTTAGATGTCTGACAACCTACAATTTCGAAAATGTTAGATAGGTATAGAGAAATTAGGGGATATAATAGGAGAACAGAACAAGATAGGAAACGGTCAAGTACGACCATAGACGATCGTTTTTTACGACGCACTGCCTTACGAGTAAGTTATTGCACTATAAGGCAGTTTAAAAACGAGCTGCTTAGAGGACATGTAATACGTGCGATGATACGGACTAAAAGCTCCAGCCTCATTAGAGAACACCGAGTTCACAGCCTCAAATTTGCGAGAGATGATCGTGATTGAACCAATGAAAATTGGACTAACATTCTGTTTATAGACGAGTCTAGCTATTGACTACATATTTGCATCACATAGGCGTCTGCCAGTATATAGACTAGAAGGTGAGCGCTTTAGCCAGTGCAACTACAGGAAATTATCAAATTTCGGCGATGGTTTGATTGTATCTTTTGAGGTGAGACATAGTTGGTAGTTGTTCGTAATGGGTCTGCCACCGCAGATAGGTACATTAGGCTTATCTTAAAGCCACATGTAGTTCCATTTGTACGCCTGCTCTCACATTACCAATATTGTACAAAATTACCTAAATGAGGTTGACACATGTTTTTTCTCGTGGCCAACTCGAAGTCCAGACATGAATCCAATAGAGCATGTCTGAAACCGTATTGGGTGCGCGTCCCAAAACAGACAACTTCCACCAAGAACGCTGAAAGAGCTAGATGGTATTTTTTCAGGAGACTGGATTAAAATTATTCACTTTATTCAGATGTTCCGGTATTTATTTATATTTCATAATTGCTTGTTCTATAATTCTGAAGACGCACTCCTTGAGAGAGCTAGATCATCCTGTATTGCCCTATACATAGATTGGAACATGTATAGAATGTGCAGAAATGCCAACTCTACTGTTTCAATTTGTCCCCAGACTTTGATAGCACTAGTTAGAGGACTCGCAACTATAATTCTATGGTTTAATGCTGCACACACCACAATATTAAAGGATCCCCATCTTATCCTTAATTTTTGAAGATATTGATTTTAAAACAAAAGATTTCAAAGAATCATCATTTGTTTGTTTTCATAGATAGCATGCAAAAACAAACTACACACATCTAGCTTGGAAAAGTGAATAAATAATTATGTTTTTAGTTTCATTCATTTTACAGTTTTACATTGTAAGAGGATTCTGTGATCTTACAACTGAAAGTTTTCAATGTAAGGTATACACTTGCCAGAATATTAATTGCCAGAATATTAATTTAATTCAGGTAATATAAACTGAGTATTGTTACGAAATGTATTTTGGAACGTATTCTATTAGTAGTTGCACTATATAACGAAACAAACTAGTGTGATTTAATTGTGGGCTTTTATTACATATGAATGTTAATGTCTTACAAAAGACATTACAACATTGTAAATAATTTATTGTTACGTTAACAGCGTTGTGTATCGTCTCACATAAAATTGTATTATATGCTCATTAAAAGCGTTCGTGTCTATTACACGGCTAGTCAATACAAGCGCGATTACGTTTTGGCCACTTGTCAAGGAAGATACATTGAAGAAGATCGTATTACGCTTATCATTTATATATGTAGAACGCACAAGCTTTAATGACTTACTAGTATGTGATATTTTAAAGATTTTAATTTAGAATGTTGTAACACTTAGCTGTTTTAAACTTTCATTGGAGAGGTGGGAGACTAAAAACTAATTACAAGTATGTATAAGAATCAGTTCTAATAATATTGTTTCGATTCTGTTATAATTGCAAACGTGTTCCGAAAAATATCTGAAACGTAAAACTCACTTGAATTAAAAAGATATACACGCTTCCATAAATTCTGACATAATCTTATTGCAACAGAAACTGTTTAAATTTTGATTATACCTACGTACCTATACCGCGAACGAAATATTAAAATTAGGGTGTTGGAGAAGACAACACCTTTGTTAATAATATAATTTGAAAACCATAGCAGATAGAATAGTCCTTTCCAGAACTTGTTTGTAGAAAATTTTATGTTTTATAAAAGAATCTGACACATTTTTTATTTGCTTGCGCCGTTAAGACTGCGTTTACAAAAAGTAACTTTTTCGTGACATTTTTAGTTCTTTTGCAGACGCAGCCTCAATGACGCAAGCTGTCAAAAAATGTTAAGACCCTTTCAACACTATTCTATCCGTTGTGGTCCTCAAGTTATATTATTTACAAAGATATCATAGGGGCAGATTTTACCTCTGTATGCCTAGCCTAGGATTGCTCACGCATCCCAATTAAAATATTTCATTCCCGGTATCAGAATAAACTATTTCGTATGCACATTACTTGTTTGTTGTCAAACGTTGGGGAATTAGTGATTTTTAGAGTGAGAGCGGTATTGAAACTTCCTTTATTTTCTAAAAGGAACATGGAATTTTGAATTCTTCGCTATTTGAGGAGGTGGTGCGATTTAGTTTATTTACTAGCTATATTTGTAAATACATATATCGAGTTGGTAAATAGTCCTCAAGTTACTTTCGTCCCTTCAAAGTTAATTATGGAATATATTGAATCTCGGGTCGCATAAAAACAGTTAGTAATAGAAAATTATGTTGTGCACATCTACATACATCTTCTATGTGTTTGACGTGTAATAGTAGTAGCGAATTGGCATAGAAGTAATTGAGATGACTGATACATTACGAATTATAATTCCAACACATTTGTCAAATTAAACCAATGCAGTTATAACCAAAAGCGCCCTTGATATTACGATAATTTTGCTTAGTTTACCATCACCGGAATGTGTCAATAAATACCGAATAATTTCAATAAAAAGGAAGTGTAAAAATAGGAATTTATTGCCGAATCTTCGCACTTGACCGCACACTGTAAATAATAACAGTAAATAAATTGGAACGCGAAATACATCACAGGCATAATGGTGACCATTTCGACTGATAGGCAATTCGAAACAACACAGCACTTCAGAGTTAACACCCTTTCTATTGCCATGCAATTGTCCGCTACACCAGAATAGGATTATACCATTAAATGGACGGACCCTGCTTGTAGTCCTATTCATTTCTATCCCTTTCTCTGTTCATTATCTATTTTACATGCGAAGCAGTACGAGACGATGTAATGTGTATTGGTACATCGTCTTCTAAACTGTTTTTCCTTTAAAACGCGGACCAACGCGTTAGTAGAGTTAGCACTCTGTCTTATTGCGTCCATCGCAGTTCAGTTTATACAAGTTAGAACCACTCCGAACTATTTCTAAATGTGTTTCTCCACTCCTCATTACAAAACACAATGTTGTATATCACTTGAAATGAGGGTAAATAACACTATATATGAAGTCGATCTCCCGCTATTACAATCGACTATTACTTTTAAGTAAATAGTTTTTCTCTGCTGGTTAAGGATAAGGGAAAAATACGAAACACTTAGCGTTAATGGGATTAGAATATACGTTGGTAGTATGGAACCACTTTCTTCGATTTTAACAGATTTATAGTATTTCTATATTAACATTTCTTTTTATTTAATTGGGCAAATATAAAATTATTAAATTAAGTAACCGGGTGGTTATTGAAAACTATATGTATGATAGATTAAGTGTTTACATCGAGAAATATAAAACTACTCACTCAACAAATTGAAAGATGCCAATTTATGATTTCCCTAATACTTTACTGCATAAATTCTTTATAAAATTTGTTAACACATACGAACAACCATTTTTCAATAATGTGTGAAAGAAAATCCATGACCCAACCTCATTACATAAAGGATCTATAAATTTACACCAAAGTGCTGTTAAACGAAAGTTGTAATACCTACTAGGAAAATATCTCGCGACGCAACATTGTATTGTGACAAGGTAGGTATAACTACTGCAGAACGAAGCTTTTGGTTATACATATGCATACATACATATATCAAATAGCAAACAAAAGACGTTTCAGTTAATTTTCCCACAACATAGACACGTACTCCGGACTTACTGATCCCTCTCTCTATATGATACATGATTTTGAACTGACAAAATCTTTTCTGAAAACGTTTGTCTTTTTGAAAATTGCTATACACCTAGAAACACTGCCCACACAACGTTGGTAAATATGTATTTTAAAAAACAATAAAGTTTTCATTCTGTAGGTGGATGCAAAACTGAAAAGACATTTTTCTTTGATTTCGAAATTGTAGTCTTTTTGACCGAATTTATGATTTTGTAGTTGAGATACTAATCTTATTGTTGATCAACAACTCTCTCGAAAATTTATTGAAATTTTAGAAAGAGAAATAACACGTGTTTCGTTCCAGCAACGTGCTGTATACTGTGCTGGCTTCCAAGCATATACATACATATACACATATTAATGATAAGGGTGATATAGGGAATAATAAAAGGGGAATATAGCCGAATTATATAAATATGTAATTACACCGTCAAGCTGTATGGCATAAGAGTGAATTTGTGATGTAATATTTTGTATATTTTCTTGTTGTTGTAATGCTTGCCGTTTCGCTGATCTTTCTTCAGAAGTTTTCTAAATACTAATCCTGTTGTCCTCTGCTTCTCGCTATATACCTAGGCGATACTAGTGTTCCTTGATTTCTTTTTAAATATCCATGTTCTTTGTAAAAGTTATTGATGTCCTTCATTAGTTTCAGCGACTCTACTGCCATGCAATGGGAATAATATTTATTTCTAGCCGGGGTTTGATTGGATATCGAAACTAATGGTATGTTCTCCTCCCCTGTATAAATGTTCTGCGACTGACTGTCTTTCTATTGATATTTGTTGTGCGGTTCTATTTTTGTTCTACATTGTGTACTGCACCCTGTTTGCCATAAAATATATACGATTTTCCACAACTACACTGATGTAGATTCCCTTGGTTTGCAGTTCCGGTTCGTATTTGACTTTAGTGTCCTTCTTGTCTATAATTCTGGTCTATAATAACCAACGGCAATAACAGGACAAAACCTGGAAGATACCACTTCAGTGGGCAACGGTCGTGAAGACTACATTATTGTAATCTATTGTCAAGATATATTTCAGTGATTACATTCAGTGATGCTACAATATACCTAACAAACATGGAATGACGATATTTTCACATATCCTCCAATTTTGAAGTATTTTATATAAATATATCCATTTTAAAAGTTCCGAATGAAGGATTTAATTTCTTATCCGCAAAGTCATGTCGGTCGTGTTTTGCATGTCGTGATTGCATAATTTTTTATTTATGTAGTGTAAGAAGCTTAAATTTTACATAGCATACCGTTTACTTTACGTTTAGTTCCAACTACATATATTCAATATTACGTGAACGAGTAGGCAGGTAATATTAATACATCACTGCATCAAGCTCAAATCCTCGTTTGTTTTAAAAATAGCTTAAGCAATAAAACAAAGCCGACCGACGTATGAAAATAACAATTTGATATTTACATGCGGACAGTTTTATAAATCACGACATTTTTAACAAGACGTCATTTATTTATAGTGCTAGACAAGATACACTCAATAACGAAATTTTTAAATAACCGGTTAAATGAATGGCGCTAAACATTCAAAATCTACTTTCGTTCTACATGATATTTCGCTCTTCGTCTTTTTGTGATGTCGCTCTAACCGTCTTTTTTAGAATTGTGTTCTAGCCGGTTTAGTTTGAAGACGCTGATGGTTTAATTTTTACTTCCAGTCGCCATTAATACTAATTAGCTATTAGCACCTAGTTTTAAGCTGATTCATTGTGATACTTAAACGCGTTCTCTTTCTGTTTGTAAAATTTTATTAGCAGGATATTAGTGTTTTGAAGAACTAATAGAGGTGTTAATTTATTTATACCGGTTTGTAGCACCCGATTTGTTTATTGTAAAATTTGTGGGTATTTACAAACGCTATGTAGATAAATCAAAGATAGAAACCGAATTGAAATTAATGATTTCCCGTTACTATCTACAAAAGAAAGGAGTAGAAAATAGGAATGGTCTGTGTAAAGGAGCGCTGGCAGAATCCATACAGATACTAAGTAATAAATATTTTAAATTAAATATTTAAATCCTTTTATAAAGTTACTCGCACTACTGTAATTCCAGTGTGTATATATATTTTTGATGCTAATTACTTACATCTTGTCAAGCATCATATGTACAACGAGCGTAATTAATATCACAATCCTACTTCATCGTTATAATTTTCGTCATTTATAGGTGTTGCTAAAAACAAAAGTGCATTATATTCGTCTATTTACTTATTGGCCAATACTTGAAACACAGGCATTTCTCGTTCGAGCACTTGTACAGCACGTATTAATGCCGCGTTCGCATTAAATTAGCCTAAGGATTTGCCTACAGAAACTGCTTCCTATTGAAAAATTGTGCCAGTAATTTTATGAATATATATTTCAACTGGTAACACTTGTAGAGATGCAACCAGTGATGGTAAAGCTGATTCTATCAAATATGACTAAAGTTGTCGAACCTCACACTATGCTATTCTATATACTCATATTAGGAACATCGTACAACAACCAGTTAAATGTGGTTTTGTTTATTATACCACTTTGATAGTTATTTATAATTTTATGTTTATGTCTAAATCTGTGTAACAGGCTACAATGTCCTTTTGGTCTTGCCAGAGACTTTTTGAAAGACCTTGGGGTCTTAAAACAAAAATGATATACTGGTTATATCAAATAGTTGTGAGACCCATGGTCACGTACGCTAGCCTAGTTTGGTGGCCAAAAACCAATGAAAAGACAGCACAAAGTAAGCTGCAGAAACTGCAGCGACTAGTACGTCTGGGAATCACAGGAGCGATGCGCACCTGCCCAACTGCCTCAATGGAGGTATTACTGGAATTAGCACCCTTGCACCTGGTAATTAAGAGAACTGAAATTCTCATTGCCCACCGGCTGAGTATATCACATCGATTTAAAGAGGGTGACTTAACTGGACACTTAAGGAGTCTAGATGACCTCCGAGATTCCATCCTTAACTAAACCAACGGACAACATGACTGTCTAATTTCATCACGAACGACCATTTAGGGTGCTATTTCTGAGCCGCGAGGAATAGAGCTCTGGTTGACTCAACTTTGAAAATGAGCCCGTATCTGGTATACAGACGGATCCAAAACTAGCAACGGGGTAGGGGTTGGCGTTCATGGGCCAAGAACCAACCTCTACAGAGCCCTAGGAGCATCTCCAATAATCTTTCAAGCGGAGATTCTTGCTATAGATGGATCCGAGAAAACCTAGACCAAGGGCTGAAGGATGCCAACATCTATATATGCGCCGATAGCCAGGCAGCTCTGAAAGCTCTAGCCACTCATAGGTTTGAGTCTAAGTTGGTCTGGGAATGTCGGATGAATGTAACGCAACTGGCCACTGCTGGTTTCCCTAATGTGGGTTCCAGGGCACACGAATACCAAACGAAATGGCAGGGCGGATGAACTTGCACGACAAGCCGCAAACCTGCACTTCATTGGACCCGAACCCTTCTTTGGCATATCAAAAGACCAGCTCAACTTAACGACTGGGAAGCAAAGGAAATAGCATCCCTCTGGGAGAAAACGCCCGTACAAACACCAGAAATTGTTCAACTGCTTGTGAAATAGTAATAAAAAACTGATTGATGTAAGAAAATCAGACTTAAGGTTCCTCACGGGCGTACTTACTGGCATTGCTCAGTAAAGTACCACCTTAGAAAGATGGGCAAAGTTGATTAAGATACGTGTCGCTTTTGCGAACTGAGATCTGAAATAGCCGAGCACATACTTTGCGAGTGCGAAGCACTGTGCCGGCGAAGGTTTCAGCATCTAGGACACGCGACTGTAACGCCTGAACAGATTAAGGCCCTAGCACCCAAACTAATCCTGGGATTTGTTAGGAACATTGGATTAGAAAGGTACTAAAAGAATAAGGTATTCACAATAGATCAATAGGTCGCAGTGAGGTGAGGTTATGGAGCCTGCACGACCCTTCTTATACAATGCAATAATATACAATGGCAAATTATGTTGTGTACTAAATTACTTTGAAGTTTGACGCTTTATGTAGTGGAAGTAATCTATTTTTACGATGTAAATACAGTGGCAAACTATATTGCTTGCCACAACTTTCGGCTACTTTTAGTATCTGCGACTATATATGTACATATATTTCTGGAACTACGTTACAGCTTACCACTTTGTTACCAATATTGCTGTTAAATAATGAGTGTTAGCAATGACCTGCGATATGCTACAATTTTCTGCTGGTAGGCTCATATTCTAACTTTTAAACCTAGCCCACTCCAACTAACAATAAACGAAGTAGTCGCTGTTATCATTTCGACTACAAAAGTAGAATTGACGTAGTATTGAACGTTTATATTAATTTTATAGATGTGCTTGATAAACTACTTTCTCGTCATCTTCTATTGTAGATCTCTTTAAAACTTCTTATTGGAATACATATTATATCTCTTATTGGTACTAAAACTGCACTATAATTAGATATTGAATGGTAGAGTATATCTGACTGGTGTTACAATAATGCAATACAACGCGTATATACATGTATATATTACTATTTTCAAAATTCTGTTACAAATCTAAAATATCAATTTGTTCTGGCTGGGCAAATTATGAGATATATGTATACATTACCTGCAGGTAAAATAAGCCAATCCTTTTAAAGTAACTTTCATTAATTTTTTACAATTTTTTTTCACTTAATGTAGGCAATAGTAATGCTTGCTTCAGCAGCAACCATTTGCGCAATGCAAAATGTCATACGTCTATAATAGAGTTTAAATAAAAAAGGTGAAGTTTAATAGATATATCTAGATAGGAATGATGTATTTCGACAGTACGGTTTTACCATTTATAAATTTCCGCTAACTTTTTAAATTTCTGTCTCTCTTGATGTAGTTGCATAATCCGGTATGCATCATGTGTAAAAATAAAAACTCATAAATAATAATAATGCTTTTACAAATATAAAAATGAAGATATATGTTGCTGCGATGTGTTGATATATTTCTGACAGGATAATAATTTGTAGTTTCCGCATAGAAATCACAAAAATTATAACCAATAAAATATTTCGAAATTGAACGCGGACCGACAAAGTTGACGTAATTTACGTTTTGCAATTTAATTTGAAACTAGATTAAAAATTATAAACGTTTTATTATTTATTTGGACACATAATTATTTGCAGAGATAAAACGGCACATTAAAAATATGTATTAACAAAATGTTGGCGAAATTGCAAAAACAAGATTACACGACCATAGAATATTATATTAATGTTCGTTTAAATTAATTGGAAACAGTAAAGCTTTTACTTGCTTTTTAATTAAATACCCTAGACAGAATAAAAAATATATGCCTAATAAGCTGTTTAAAAATACCGCCAGCAGTTTTAGAAGTTTGTATAGATTTATGTATCATTCACATATTTAGTTCTCGATTTCTTATATTTGTCGAATAAAGGGTACACGAAAAGACCATTTTAGAATTTGTAATTTATCAAAGCTTTGCATAGTTTAAATCAGAACAGAGAGAGGAAAAGGTACTTCCTGCTAGCTTTACTCAAACTAGTTTATTAAAACCTAAACTTCAAAATGATATGCTATTATCCGAACTTATTGAGAACAGTTTAACTCCAAATACACATTGATCTCTGCATAGATTTGTAGCCTCAGTCTATTATCGTACAACAATACTTCAACCCTCTTTCAATATGCCATGTACCAAACTGTTTATGACAATAGCCCAGTAGTAATTCCGAATAAATGTAATGAGCAATAGACGATATTACATAGAACAACATTATTTATCGAACGCTTTCGTTTGCTGCTATGATCATTCTGCCCAGCTATGTGGATACCAAACAGGTAACAGATTCCGGAAGTAGAAAATTACACTCTCTTTTTCTCGTTTATATTTGTGGTTTACTTCAAAATATGTCATGAGCTTTATGAAACGTGTATCAGTTACAGATCCTGCCTAACACTTTTGGCAAACTGTTCGGCGTTCGTAATCGTCGGTATTATTATCCCCCCACATATAATAATCGTGATGGAGCTAATTTAGAAGCCCGCGGCAACAAAAAGAAGGAATTCTGAACGCACGGAGGAAGTAAAACTCACACAGACATAATACCTTTCACGGTCATCAACTAAATCGTAAATAGTGGCACCTTCACAATATACAGCGACAATAAAGAGGTTCGCAACGGTCCGAGCTATAACAATAGCATCAAGAGTGTACGCCGCATCAGCACGGCCTGTTTCGTACCGGCATCGAAGCACTAAGGTGTGAGGGTTGTTCAATAAAGGGTCGGCCATTTGCCTGGTAATTGCATCATTTGGATGCTGATGTTACCCGGCAATACATATATATTGGAACCTGCCCAAAGTGCATGCACGACACTACGGAGAGTGGGCTTATATTTGTTTAGGATTACCATAGTGTTTATTCTTTTTTTTTCTATCTTGCTCTCCTCTCTGCTCCCGGTGCTGCTGGCGCTTTCTCATATGCCCGCCCGCCTTTTCCGTCACACTTTGCATGCGAGAAATCCACTTAACCCACGACCATTGACGCTTATATCTCACTGGCTACATCTGTATATACACATATGCATGCGCGATCTCGTATTTTTCATGACTAAGGCGGAATGCTACGTTTTATTGGATAATACCTGCTCAGGTATTTGTATTTCGTTTTATTTATCTTTTTTATTAAATTTGCTAGAGGTTTATTTATCTATAAACCTACATATATGTCCGTGTATCTATTTCCTACAGTATAAGAACTGATTCACATGAACTCATTAAATATATTTGTTATTTGCATTCGAAGTCTTCAGTTCAATTAAGTGCTAGACAAATAGACTCTAAGATAGTTAATTAAATAAACACCAATTGAACTATAATCAATCCGCTAAATTAATTCGATATGAATGACATATAATTTGAAATCGAATAAATTGGGATTATAAAATCAAGAAAAGTTACTACTACTAACTCTTAACGAGGTAAAGTCTATCCTACTTACTATCTCAAAAACCGGTACTATAAGTTTTAAGTAAGTGCTTCTTAGCAAATGGGACTATCGGAATCGTAAGGTGTCTAAAATATTGGGAATGGTCTAAATTTAGTTGAAACTAACTTCATTGTTCAAAGTTTAGCTGAAGTAGCATATTATAATTTAACGCTTTACTGCTTGCTGTTAATTTCTGAAGATTTTTAGTTTTGCTTTTTGTTGCATGCCCTGCATGTTGCACCGATTTGCTGTTAGATGAGTTTACTAGTGTATGTGTATAAAAAAACTGCAGTCTATTTCATGTGGTTTATTTTTTGGTTGGAGTATTAAATGAACTCGAAAGTTTCTACCTCTCTGCTATGAAGGTTTTGTAGCGTTGACTACATCATAGCAGTGTAGCAGACATACATGCATACATATACTCTGATATACAGGGTGTTCCCGATATACAAAGCATGCGGTTAAGGAATGATAGCTATAACGATTTAGAAACAAAAACATTTTAGTACACCATGGGTCTATCTGTAAGCGTAAACGAGAAAAAAAATTATTTCTAAAAAACCTAATTTGGTCAAACTGTACAAGCAAACTCATCCATATTTCTTCTTAAATAACCAAAACACCATATCATAGAGTTGAATATAACTGAAAACAACGACGAAAACGAATTATTTAATACTTTGATACTGAAGCGTGGTGTCATTTCTCTTACACCATCCTGTACACATATTCAATAGAAGCACATCTCTATTACAGATGCAAGTGTAGCAACATATGTTTATACGACCTTGAAATACATTAGACCATTGTATCGTACCATACCGTACTAAGTCAATGGCCATACGTTTTAAGGTACCTTTGCGATTTTTTTTTAATAATTTTATGACAGTATAATCGATGTTATGTTGAAGTTAGAGTGAAAAGGGCGTGTTTAGTAGCTTTCGATCGGTAAATGAAAATTTAAGCTGAGGAAAAGTCGCATTAAATGAAAACAATGTAATAATAGGGCAATTATGCTAGGGCGCTTTAAGCTCTTTCGTAAAGGCTACTACAAAATTTAGTCCTTTCTTTCATTTGTGATAAATTGGTGGTCCTAAAAGGGACCTTTTTGAGAGACAGGAGAAAGTGTATTACAGGAAAGGCTCGATGTGTGTTGCCCATTTTCAAGAACACACGCCTGTAATCGTCGGGTAAATCCTGCACTGATCGGCTGCCGCTGTGCAGTATGCGTCGAAGTTTGTGACATGAGAAATATTTTTTTTCTCGTTTACGCTTACAGATAGACCCAAGGCGTATTATACTATGTTTTTGTTTCTAAATCGTTGTAGCTATCATCCCTTAAATGCATGCTTTGTATATCGCGGACACCCTGTATATAACATAACATAAATAAACATACAAACTTTTTTACCAAACTTGGCAGAAACGTTGAATTATTAAAAGGTAGTAATTGATTTTTTTTAAAGAAAAAGAACAAAATACATTTTTTTTAAATAATAGGTTGGTTCCTCCCTACTGGATAAACACTATGTCACGCTTCGGAGTATCAATTGTAACAGATGGTGGATTTCCTCTTGAGGTATTCTGTCTTAAAGAATATGTAATTCATGCTGAAGAGGTCACAGCGCCTACGGAGGATACAGTTTTTCACCCTTCTTCCCCATAATGTCTCAAACATGCTCGTTGGACGAAAGATCCAAAGATCAGAGTGGTCATGATAAGAAATTGACATTAGCCTCTGCAAAAACGTCCATAGAACGTCTTGCAGCATAGGGACGGGCATTATCTTCCTGGAAAAGTGAGTCTTCCACCTCCCGAAGAAATGGAAGATTATGGAGTTCTACCACCTCGTCCACATATCAGTGGGAGTTCATATTGTCTTCTACGACTACCAAACGAAATCTACTCTTATAAGTTATAGTACCCCATACCATAATTCCCACAGCTTGATGCATATGCCTAGTAATACAAAACTCAACATCGCGACGTTTTCCACGTCTTCGTCTGATACTCATACAGCCATCATGCATTCCCAAACAGAATCGATATTTATCAGAAGACGCCATACGCACCTTACGCCACTGTACGTTCCATTGGAGTTGCAACCTGCACGACTCCAAACGTTGCTGTCGGTGTTGAGTTGTTGGTGTTAACACAAGATGTAGCCGATACAAATGCTCTGATTCTGACCGGGCGTGAAGCGCAGTGCCTAGCGTGCTCGCTTCATAGTCCGGTGGTATCGGGATCGAAGCCCGGTATGTTCTTTCTGAATTTGGTTTTCTGTAGTTTTCCAAATTCCACGGCAAATACGGAAATATAACATCTTAAGTCGGTCTACAGCCGCAGGCGTAATAATAACTCATGGCCAGCCGATGCCTTGGCGCAAGCTGCTGGGGGATGTTAAGGCATAAACTATTATCATTATTATTATTCTGTGGTAAACCGTTTCAAGTGTGATGGAGCGACCTTCATTAGCTAGCCATTGATCGGCAATTCATCTGCACACTCGATCTGAACGCTTTTACGGCGTTCGTGACAGCCTACTCCATATCTGATAGCAGCCAACAATACGATCCCTATCGAATTCGCTTGATTGGAGGTAATTTTCATATTGGCATGCTCTCGGCATGATCACACTCTCAAACCAACAACATCACAAGCAAAAACGATAAACATCTTGCAAAATGTACACCTGACAAGATTGTCAAAAAATACTGTAGGATATGACAGGCCACCACTTCCTGAAATTTTAGTCAATTGTCACTATAAAGTAGTTAGATGTTTCTACCAAGTTTGGTAAAAAAATGCGTACATCTTCTGTTGGTGTTGTAATTTATATATCACATATACACAGTACATCATTTTCGAAAGTTGTGACTCATAGGTACATCTTTACCAACTGTCATATGAAATAAAAGTTTTGGCTTTAATTATCACTATACTTAAACAATAAAAGAATACTGTCAAATAGAAATGCATTTACATACTACGCAGATAACTGGCACTAGAAACAATGATTTGTACTTGAAGATGGCACTTATGTTCGTATGTACAATACATTACTAGCCAATTCATGCTTCTTATATGCATGTAACGCTACTACGGCTAGGCCAAAACACGGAAGTACATGTAATTCGTACTGCTTGATGTAATGGCTCTGTAGAGGTGTGCCTTCTGATTTTTTTGGCGAGTTTTTCTACAACATTATCAGTTAGTATTTCTGCTTGTTTCCTTATATAAGATTTAAACACTATAATATCATTTAAACACTATAATATCTATAAATTTAAATCCCATAAAGATGTTTCGTTAAGGAAAATCGGGCCAAAGCAATGTTTCATAATATTTCGTATATTACCAAAATTGTATTCTAACGAATAGTTTATTAACACAGCAAAACACGTAGTTGCGTTGCAGAACCATTAATCCTTTTGTTTGGTAAGAATGAATATTGTTAGTGAAAGAATATAAACGCTTGTAAGTGTAGAGATATAATTCGAATAATTAAGAACGTTTGATAAATCTGTGCATACTGGTACATCCCAAAAGATTGTAATGTAGAAGAAAAAAGATCACGGTCACTTATCCAGTCATTCTAATAAGCAGAAACATATAATTGAATTGTAAATTACAAAATATACCTTACTCAAAGTTTATATTTATAAAGTTTTTAATGCATATGAACTTCTTAGATCATATTATAGTAATTGTCGGCATCTTCTCACTAACTGTTATGTAGCAGATGTTACTGCAAAAAAGGGTCCTATATTTAAAGAATATGAATCTCTTCTTGTTGCTATGCAAGCATGTCATAGTTTCATTTATAATAAAAAGTCGAAAAGCTTTTGTTAATTATGTAGGACGGTCAGTTATGATAAACAGAGGGGTATCTCACTAGGAGAGTTTGAACTCTCCCACTCTCCAATACCCTGGTGAATGGTAGCCGTGCACTGCGAATGATGCTTCGGCTTTGAAATATTCAAAATGACTAAATCATAAAATATGAATTAGCATTGTCCCCGGTTATAATCATATCATAACGGGGCTGTCCATCATGCACATTTAAATAATCTGTCCGTTCCAGGCATGTCCACGTCATCTGTCCTAAACAATTATTTATTGCCCACCTTGTACGCAGCATATTTATAGTATTTAATTAATTGACACGCCGCAGTACAGCATTGTAAATATTCCCGGTCCAGTTTCACAGATCAACTGTACGCGTATGCGAGCGTGCATGTGTGTTTCTGTCGACTACGTAAATTATTCAGCGTCAGATAATGCACCGTACACAAATATCTAAAATTCTCAGCGAAATTCCGTCGAATACCCGAGACTGTTGAGCAATCCTACGCCTAATTGACAGGCTGCTTTTTTATAGTGGAGCTCTTTCGTTACTGTAAGCAACAAGTTCCACGCCGAATAGGATTAAATTCAAAGCTGTTGATAAATCGATTATGCTAAAACAACATTAGATTAATATCATCTCTTGTTAATTAAGTTGTGGATGTAATGGTTGAATAACGATGTCGAACGGAACTGAAACATGTAATTAAGATTAACTATTCATGATATTTTTCTTTAGCGCCTTACTCTAATAAAAATAGTTTTACATACAAAGCAACTTGATGTTTCAATGTTCCAGATTTAAGATGACGTCTTATTCATAGTTATCGGAGACAATATCGATTACAATTGAGCATGAAATAAAGTTTGTCAAGAATAATATATAGAGTGATAACGAAACAAGGAAACAGCTTTTATCGCATAAAAAGACTCACCTTCTTTTTAATTTCCGCTTTTACCTGAAGTGACTTCAACATTTCATTTTTAAATACAAGTATTTTTACTTTTGTATTGTTCTAATTGCCAAAAATCTAAAATACGTTGCTATGTTTGTTTGTTGTAAAAGTTTTAGAAAGACATTTTATTTGCGTAAATATTGAATGATTCGAAAAATTTCCAAATAGGAATGTTGTCTTCGATTTGATGATCTAATAATCAATTACAAAAATTCAGTCTGTGTTCATTATCTGCTTCATACAAATGTTGATTAATTTGATATTTCGAGCTTTTGCACTATTTTTTTTACGATTTACCTTATATTTAGATCTTGCGAAATTTAGCGGATTTATGCGTGCTTCTCTACGTCCATGTCTGCTAACAGCTTTATATCAATTTATGCAAAATAAATACTTCTCCATCGTGAGTTTCATTTGCGAATCGCAATTTTCTCTTATGAAGTACACATTACTGGTTGCCATTGCTTTGGGTATCACTCCTTCCTAAGTTGACTTTTTAACCTTTTGTTTGGGAAACAATAACTCGGCAAATATTCATAACAACTCTAAATTTCTTTAAAAATAGTGAATTCGAATAGTGCTTTGGTAGTCAAACCAAATTTTTCGTTGATATTAAGGTGACATGCTAGAAAATCTAAGTGATCAGTCGATACGATACTACCGTTATTAGTAATACTACTATTACGATGGTTTGCGGGTGTTGACCCTGTCATAGTTACTAAAATATATAACGTACAAATAAAAATAAATATTTACAATACATCTTCGAAAGATAAGGGAAGCGATCGGGATTAAAAAACTCCTCTGAATCTCAATCGCAATGATGGTTATCAACTCTCTAGTATTTGGAGGTCGATCCTTTTCGCTTCAACGGCCAATGGTTACTGATTGACATTGCTACACTGTCGTATAAATGCCCCAGCAAAACAGACTTTCCCTGTTAGAAGGTTTTCGCCTTTAGCGTGGTTGACACGTCGAGTTATCGTGACCTTCTGATACCCCCCAGATACCCTCTTTGCTCCTGAAGAAGCCACTTACATTAGTGGCGTAACGTCGAGTTTCTTTTTTCTTTTCTTATTGTAGACACATCTTCTGCATTTAATTTTTATTTGTAGTTTATATATTTTACTAACCATGACACGGTCAACACCTGCAAACCCTCATAATAGAGACTCGGGGAGAGGCCGCGGAGGCCTTCGATATCATTTAGTAATACTACTGTCACTACGGATCTATTGCTAACACTTGCATATATGTATATTTAATAGTTCCAAATAAATAGAGAAAAATACATAGACTAATTTAAAGGAAAATCCTCAAAGTATGTATGGCTAAATTAAAATATATCATGTCTTAACTAATCACTGATTGCCGCGTTTGAAGGACACTTGTTGTTGTGGATCGACAAGCCCACTACAGAATTAGAAAGACGTTCACACACGTTCATACACACACGTATAAAAATCTATTTCTTATATTTGCAAAAATCAGGAAAAGATTTAATTGAAGAATTCGATTTTTCGAACTATTTTCAGAATGTTCATGATGTTACCCTAAATAGAGCTATATTACTTGTAACTGCAATATCTCATAGAAGTTGTACTGTTGTTCTCTGTTGTTATCATCTCCAACAAGGTAAGGATCAATAATACCGGGTCTAGATTATTTGTCAGTTACATAAACATTAAGTTAAACATGATATTTGGCTGAACGCCATTCATTTATCACTAAATCATCACCTTTGTATATTAGCTGCTATACAGGTGCATAATAGATTTCTCCTCGATATTTGTCCAAAAGATTAACTCGTTATGCGCATAGAATTTTGTATAAATACCCGTAATAATAATAGATCAGTTTTGAAAATTATAGGATCTGGGCAAGAATCCATCCTTCTTTATTATGGTAAAACAGTCTACGCTGACACATAACCAGACAACAAAATTGGCTTAATCTTTTGTAATATGTCGCTGACGATTCCTGGATACAAAGAATAGAAACTTGTTTCAAGCTTACGCCATTAAAGGACATATTTAACTTGGAATGTAGAAAATTATGTAGGTCTATAGTAATATACATATTTGTTTATGAAAGACACAAATACAAAATGTATTAAAAGAATGAATAATAAATTTTGTCGTTTTAAAATTATGTCATTGAGCTAAGATGTAATGGAGAAAATATGTGATGTTCAAAATTGTGGCACATTATCACTCTAAAATCGTTATATGCTCTAATTATATGACAATGTTGATGTATACTTTTTCATCTGCGGTTGACTTCCATAAGCTATAAAATCTAGAGTATTGGGATTCAAACACCAAATTACCTGTTTAGCTTAATGTAACATCTTTTGATCTTCCTACTGCCAGATGGTTAGAAGTAGGTTTCCCTATCGCATTAATAATCAATTCTCTGCAAATCTAGAGATTGTACTACGTCTAATTTATTTTTGAATATATCAAAGAGTAGTATGTTTGTGCGAAAGCAGGTGAATGTATGCTATTGAAATGAGTGGGTATCTCTCACAGAGGTACTCAAACGTTCTAGTATGTGAATACAACACACTTTTCTGTCCCAAAGCATTAACTTGTAATTGTCGGAGTGGAGTTAATGTAGATTTGTAAGATTCATGAGTCCACCAAGGTACTACAACCTTAGTTTTATACGAAAAATTGAAAATACAGTTCGGTGTGAAGATTCTGTTTTGGTAGAACGATCGAAGTAAAAAGTGCTTTAGACATTTAGAGGCTTATTAGGAATAGGAAGAACAGTGCCGACAACTACAATTGTATGTGTATTGTCCTTACGCGTCCTTAATTTTCATTACTTACTTGTATATGATGAGTGTAGTACATTAAGACGTTCTCATAAAGAATAATTGTAATATATATTATATTATTTGAGAAACCAATGATAATAATATATTAATTTTGTCAGTAATAACAAAATTGGCTGGCTATGATCCCCTAACTTGCTTGATGAGAACATGTTAGTCAACGATATATATTTCAAACACCAATGTTTCTTAGAGTTGCACGATTTATAAAATGAATTTTATTCATTAAAACTATTTATCATGCTTTATAATTTTTTTTATATCTTATTCATTTAGGCCAGAAAATAATTTAACAACTTTATTTCTCCGTACATTGAATATTAATGATCGTACACTTTTTTTACTTGATTTCACAAGCAAACCTGACACTCGGATTTATTTCATCAAATCACTCACCATCTCAGTAACATTTGGACCGCTTACCGCTAATTGACACGTAATATTTTTTACGAATGCAGACTTATAAATTCATGCAATATGTCACACTAAGGTATGTACGACTCCAATCTCGCGTCCTAAATCACTGTGATTACCTTAAATTAATACGATTATATTAAGAATATTGAGAGAGCCTCGATCTACACGTACATATGCCAACTTCATGCCTGCCAGTGAAAGTTATTCTCGGTACTTCCACGTGCTCTCAATGAATCAATCACGCATCAGGGCTGGGCTGCGGATCAAAGTACTTTAGATTGACGGTAAGCGGATGGTTACCATTTGGTTGATGGATGCGTAGACACTGTCAACTTGCTTTTGTGTTTATTAGAAAGCAGAGAGCTACGGACTCCTGGATTGCTTTGAACGATGTTAATTATGAGTGCATTGGTACAAGAAACTATTTCCGTTCAAGCTTTCCACATCTACAAGGATTTAAACGCATAGCGTTTAAGTGCGTTTGTTGCATCGACAATAAAATAATGTAAATATACACACAGTCAGTAAACGTATGTATATATGTTGTAGTTCTCAATTCGTCTATTGTGTAATATCTGAATTTTGTCTATTTTTTACTAAACGTATACATATCTGTTGCTTAAAGTAAATATTGTTTTTGTCTTGTTTATTACACATTACCTGTATAGTATAACATCTAAACCTAGATGGTCAAAGTTTCTCTTGGATTTTATCAGTTTAAGTAAAATTTTGTAGGTATACTCAATAACTGTAAGAAATGAATGGAGCACAAATGATGGATGCAAAAGGGAAAGACTAGAACATTTAAGTACCTATTAGTTAAAAAAAAGGGTGTGTATAACAACTGTTCAGTATGTGTACAGTCCAACGTCAGCCCCTACTGCAGCGTTGGAGGTTATCCTAAACCAATGATACTGAACACCAAAAATTGATAAACGAACTTAAGCAGGCACCCGTTACGGGGATGCCAAGCGATGCAATGATTCAGGAATTTAACCTGGATAGAAATACCAGGTTATAGTACCAGATAGGAAGGGCTGGGGGAAAGTTGCTCCAGTAAGAGCGGACTCGAACTGGTATAGAGACGGATCCAAAACGGAATATGGCGTAGGAGTTGGTATATACGGTGCCAAGCATAGGAACGCTCTCTCGATAAACTTCAGCAAGGACACAACGGTGTTTCAATCTGCGGTAGCAGCAATTCACCATTGCGTTAGAGAAGCAGAAAGATGAACCGAACTCGGTAAAAGCGTCGCTATCTTCTCAGACAGCCAGGCAACACTCAAAGCGATTAGCTCAGCAAGTGTTGACTCTAAACTGGTTTGGGTCTGCGTAAACACCTTAAATGAGGTGGGTTCCCAAAGGAAACGAACTTTGGCCTGGGTTCCCAGCCACAAGGGCGTGAAGGGAAATAAGGCGGCTAACGATCTGGCCAGCAAGGCAATTCGTCGGTCCTGGTCCATCCTTCGGCACTTCCAAACCACAAATCAGAAACTCCATCGACGAATGGATAAGTATAAAATAAGTCCAAGGAATGGTGGCAAAGATCACCAGGGCAAAGACAGGCAATTCACTAGAGACCTGCTGGGCAAAAACAGGAAAACCGTCGAGATGATAGTACGTCTGCTGACAGGTCACTGTAGACTAAATAGGCATATCTACAACATAGGCCTAGCGGAAGATGTCATCTGCAGATTCTGCAAGGAGGAAGAAGAAACCCCAGTCCATGTGCTGCGCCATTGCGAAGGTCTGGCAAGGACAAGGTTTCTAACATTGGTCACAGAGAACCGCACAGCGTACAGCTACACAAGGGAGTCGTTCTCAAGGACGCTAAGTCTCATAAAGAGAACAAAGTTAGAGGGCGCCTTCTAGGTTCAATGGGGATCACAATAGACCTGAAAGGTCTCGGTGAAGGAGGCCCTTGGTGCCCCTACCCTAATCTAATCTAATCTAATGTGTACACTCCAAGGTTCTAGAAGCGACATGGACCTAAAGATGCACACAAAAATTTTCTACATTTAACTGGATGTTTGTAGTAATAAAGCGATTTGCTGATGAGCTAGTACGCATACATTTAAAATAACTACATAATGCCAAATGAATGGGAAAATCGTTGCAGAAATATATTTTTTCAGATACTTTTAATTTCTGTATTGTTACTTAGTATAGCGTTTACCAACAGCTGTAATAACACATAAACACAAATAAAATAATTATTGTATTTCTTCAATCGCAATTTTGGCTGAATTTGATATGTTACAAATTAATTTTAGAACCATAAGAAAAATATTGTTTATCAAAGCAGTTATTAGACAGGAATCTATTCACCTTAAGTTTGTTTCGTTAAACTGATTTTATTCTAGTATTGATGATAAAATACACATTAAACGAATTAGGTACTTAATAATTTATTTTAAACAATAAGGGAGAAATAAGAAGAATTAAATAAATGTTCAAAGAGTCATATAAACTTCAAACCTCTCTAAACAAGCAACTTAAAAAATACGAATCTAAAAACATTCTAAATGAAATATTTATAAACAAAGTCGAATATTTCGTGTAATACACACCCACTGCTATGACTTCTAACCGTCTTTGCATTTAATTGACCAAGCTTTCACAAGTAACTTCATTCTACTATCATAAAATCGCTGTCGAAAATCAGTCTGTTGGTTCAGCAAGACATATTCTACAAATTTCGTGCGAACAGGCTACTAATTTTGTTCAAAGATGTTCTATCATGCACCATAACTACTTCACCGCCATTTGCATATGTTAGGGGTAGAATGTACTGCTCGAGGATGTGTACATAACCAACTGCTGTTAAACTTGCTGAAGTGGATATTAAATTATTTGCACCATGCGATGACTTTCAAGCCCAATAGGCTTCACTAATCCTACCGCTAGCTTTACGTCCCAGAACCTGTTTCTTCTGAAATCTAGTATTAGTTTGTCGATACACATGACAATTGTGCGAACCATTCCTGCAGAATACCTTTTCATCGCAGGACACTATATCTACCCAATCACGATAGAGGCTAGAAACGGCAAAATTTAAAATCTATAACCTTTGCCGGCCTTCTGCATTTTAATCCTACTGCTAATAACCGTTTTCGAATTGTATCACTTCATTAAGGCGTGTTCGTTCTTGCAGCATTTTAGTGGAATAAAAAAGATTTTCAGATGCAATGTGGATGAGTAGAGCATCTTCTTTCACTGTTGATTTCTTAGGATGGTCAGTTTTTGGTCCCGTTCCTGTGCGACTGTCCTTTCTATATCTTGCATACCAACGACACACGGCACTTTGCCAAAAAAATAGTTAGATTGAAATAATTTATTTACAAATTCATAAAACCATAAATATAAATCAACAAAATTAATGAAAATTTGCATTTTTTGCAATATCTCTCGTGGATAGGTCTGCTTTCCATAAGCCAACAATTTCACCCTTTGTTACTTCCGATTCTACATTCCACAGTCACAGGCGAAAATAATTCTCTAAAGTGATTACATACACTTTGGTATATTCCTCCTATA
Source organism: Popillia japonica (assembly GCA_004785975.1). Classification (NCBI taxonomy): domain Eukaryota; kingdom Metazoa; phylum Arthropoda; class Insecta; order Coleoptera; family Scarabaeidae; genus Popillia; species Popillia japonica. The sequence continues at coordinate 56,571 of SMLS01069433.1, forward strand.
CATATCTTTACCAATTTCTTGATTGTATAAATACTTGGAAGTACAGTAAAATTGTATGCGAAAACAATTTAACTATTAGTATTTATTTATGTATTTCAATACATGTTAAGATCGCATGAAGAAATGATCGATTTAGGAATATATGTATGTATAAATGATCGCTTGTATTAAGTGTACCTGATTATGAAACTCAATTCAATACGAAAATATATTATATATATACATACATATAAATAGTAATTTACAGTTGACCATATTATTACTGCTTCGCAATCGGGTACCACAGTAAAACATACTTTTATCGAGTTTTATGGCAGTTTGAGTCTCTTTTAAAACCTTCGAGTAGTACATACACGTTTCATAGTCTGCCTATCCCAAATAGGGAAATGTTATCTTATTACTGCTTATATCAAAAGTTCTGCAAATGTAACCAAGTGTTGCAAAAACAAGACAGTTTCATTGGATCCTCAGCTAACCCATATAAACAAATACCTCCGTCTGATCCCAGATAGCAACGATGATTTCAAGTGTCATTCTTCGTAAAAATACGACGGTATACTTATCGTATAGTGAGCGAATACGTTGTTGTATAAGAGAGGAACCTCGGAATCGCAAAGACCGTGTGGGACACGGGGTGCAATGCCCGCAAGGCCCAATATATATAAAGCACACTCATGCAGTCAGTAGTAGTCAGTACAACAAACTCATACTCGTATATCTTTTCTCAATGGCTACTCCCACCACCCTGAGACGCGATCCATCCATCCGGAGTTCTATAACTGTCTTCGTCTCGTATTCGTACGTCTCATTCTCTGTCTTGCTCCTTAACAGCCTTCACTCTAAAAGCATGCACGCGATATATAGAGGGACATTATGTCAAGGGGAACAGATGTATAAAATAAATATCCGCGCGCTGTATGCGCCCACTACGAGAAGGAGGAGAGGGCCATGATTCCGGATTCACATAAATCAGGACCTTGAGGGGGGCAGCGCGGTTCGTCGACGGGGTGAAAGAGGGTGAAATTACCCACTTTTAACTGGCATCGCGCTAAGAATACGATGAAATTCTTATACAAAAACTTGTCGATTTGCAATGGTTCCGAATTTTCTTATTTGTAAAACATTGTTTACTTCTAAAGTTAATTGCGTATTTTTCCAAATTAGTAGGCGTGTAATTTCAATATTATATTTATTTTCAATAGATCTAAATAGATTTAAGATAGTAACGGTGCTAACCAAACTGCACTATGAACTACAATTGATAGAATATATGATGATATAATGTTAATAAATTATGTTGGTGGTTAAGAACCGTTCACCTGGTTCCTAATCACGATCCAATTTTGTCGCCGAGTTTAGTATTTGCGAAGTAGGAAGCCTAAATAAAGTGCCGTAGTTATGTAATGAGAAGAAAAAGGTAACTTTTTTGTGGTTTGTGCAAGCGCAGCACCGTGGTCTGACAACCTACTCTAGCTCTTGCTAAATAAACCATCAATACATCATTGTTCATATGTATTGGACACCCACAATGTTTCCCCAGTTCATATATAATCTAAGGAATAAATCAAAAAAGGTTCAACGAAAATAGTTTATTTGTAAGTTCCAATATTTAGTTGCGCAACCTTTAGCTTTAATAACAGCACATACTTTTCTAGGCATTCTATCCACAATATTAAAACATTCCGTGGCTGTTAGCAAATGCCAAGCTACAATAATTTTACTTTTTAGCGTTTCTTTCAGATTGCATTTAAGTTTTGCAACTTCAGGCTGTGCAGAAAGCTATATAACAAACCAAAAAATCACCCAATAACTTTATGTTGATTTTCTAAAGAATAGGGATAGATGGAGCTAGTTTCTTACGTATATAAGCATAACATACATCAATTCTAACATAATTCTATGCTTGAGTCGTCCGACTACATCATTTTTGCCTGGTCATCTATACTCCAACGTTTGTGTTATTTTGCCTATAATCAGCGTTTTCCTTATGTTGCTCTGTTCAATGTAGCTCGTGGTTGGCCTTGCCAAACGCATAAACTAACATTAGCGAGACATATTTTCATCGTATCTGCAAATACGGAAATCGTCTTCTGTATTAGAAGTTTGCTAGAGATGTTATTTGGTGATTTGTTTCTATCATGCAACGAGATTTTCTGTAATTGTCGAGGTTGTCCTGTCTTTGTTTTACGACCTTTTCTACACCTATATGCAAACAAACCATTATCCTGCTCGTTTAGTAGTTGTCCAAACCGCAGACCGCGAACATTTTATTCCTTTTACAATTGCGGCTAATATTATGTTTTGCGAAAGCAATGACACGATTTGACCACGTTCATCCTAGCAGCACCCCTGCAACACAAACTTGTACCGTATATTGGACCACATTTTTGAACGAGTTTCACTGAACTTGATGGTTAATCACCTCAGTATGGAAACTCAATTTCTGTGATTGCTTGAAGTTTGTGTGGATGGGTAGGTATTATTTTAAGGAGCTATATTAGCAGTTAAGGAGTAAGTGAAAACCACAATCTAAGATGATTACCACTCGAGAGCAGCTCTACCACTCTTTATCTGCCAAAAAACTAGATCATAAAACCCAAAATTGAAATTATTTACGTATGTTGTATTACCAAGTTTATGCACCGCAACATTTTCGTATAATGAAGTCGCGTGCTCTATATCCCACCATATCTTTTGTCTATTAGCATTAATTTTATGTTTTGCCATAAACTGATTGTGGCCTAACATGTCGCAGTAACTCAAATATTCACTCGATCTCTTGGTGCCGGAGTAGAACACTAATTCACTATTATCCACAGGACACCAAACACTTGGATAATTGCCAACGCATTTCGACAGCAATGCTGCCACTGTAAGTAAAGCTTCAATTTATTTGTTGATTTATATAAACACAACAAATTTGTTAAGTAAATATCAAGAATTTGCTTTGAAATTTCGGCTGGGCCATCTTCTTTAATTGCATAAATTTATAATCTATTTCCATTACAAATAAGAAATACGTTTTTACGAAGAACGTCACGAATCGTTTTAATAAGTTTGGCCTAATTAAAATATCGTCTATGTCAGACGTCGCCTGACTGAAGCCATATTTAACGTAAAAGCCCGCGTGCGCTTCAGCAGGTCAAACGTTAATGACGATTCAGATATATGAAGACTGAATTAAAATACGGCTTCTCGTTCCTCGAACAAAGCTGTCAGTTGAACTGTCACTTAGTACAAAGATGGTAGACGAGACAGTGATGGATCCGATAGTAGAGTGGTGCTTGCTGTTTCTCTCGATTCTATCCAGCAAACTTCATAAACGAGCGAACGCAACAGCTACGGTTCATGTATATCGCTTCTTCGAGCGAATATTGTCGGTTGTCTCTGCTAGCGTGTAATTGTAATACAATATAGTAGGAAAGATGTTAAAGTGAAAAATATAGTTTGTAAGTTTGAATATTAGACATCGCGTCGGTCGACTAAAATGGCTATATTAGATTCTAGGTACATATGTATTACTTTTCTGTAGTATTACTTGCCAATAATTCCATGAGTTGAAACTTACAATTAGTAAAATATTCTCAATTTATACAAATTAGGTTTTTTTTCTGTTTACAGTCAAAAGGAAATCGAGCAAACATTTTTGAGCAACTTCATATACGCCTTATTACTCTAAAGTCATCGTATATTCAATGCAGAAATTTTGCAAAACATTGTACCAACTATTAGTCACCACCGCACCGTTTGTACGATTTATTTCTTCGCTCATATTGTTCACAAGACAGTAAAATTGATCCAGCTGAAATGATCTTTACGAGATAGTTATTCTAAAGGCGGTTTTAGACTTGTTTCACTCCAACTGACTTTAACTAACGAGAGTGATGCATACGTTATGGAGCATTATCAACCTTCCAGTAGGGCAATGGCCATAATCCACTTACAAGTCATCATTGTAACACGCCAAAAAATATTTTTTGTGCAGTTTGATTATCATGTACACAAATAAGTATTCCTAGAAACATTTCAGTGATTCTCGATTAAATGTTATGTGCTAACGTTTACGTCTCAAGAACAAATGGCAGCTGAACCGCAGGACAGGTTTTGCGAGAGGTAAGACGTTCTTCATATTGCTCATCGAACTATAGATTTTCTCCAAGATGCAGGCGTTAATATTTTGTCGAGAGCACCCCGTTTCCCGGCTTTAAACCCCATCAAACATGTGTGGGATATCATGGGGATGAGACTGTCCACTTTGCACCATCCTCTAGAAACTTTGGCACAGTTAATCAATGAAGTTCAAGTTGCTTGGAACGAAGTGCCACAACCAGACATCGACTATTTCATTTTGTCGATGCCTATACAAGGACAGGTGTGTACTCAGCTAGGGGGTCGCCAAACATATTATTAACTTTTTTGTGTGTTAAATATATGTTAATAAAATTTCTTGCAAATGTTATCAGTTCATTTCTATGTAAAACTATCGCTTTGCCAAAGAATCAAGTTAAAAAAATCCTTGTGGGGGTGACACTTCTAATGTCACTGAGTATATTAAGTTTATTGATGAAAAATAAATTTTTTACATAAAATTTGTAATTAGTATATGTATTTTTATGACCTTTTTGTGCTTATCTTATTTTCCTGATACTTTTTCCGCTTTTAGGTCAATTCGAATTAGAGTGTTGTAATTGACATAGAAGTGGGGAAAATAAGAAAATTTATAATGTAGGAGAGCGAGTTAAAGGCGTTGGTGGCCGGTGCATCCACCAAAAAAAAATACCAACGCAGCACAAGATTCGAAGCAAACAAAAATGCTGCGTTAAAATTTAGATGCGGTGAACGAATGGACTTCATCAGATTTCATCTTAGTAGTCAATCTAAAAATACCTATGCAGCAATTAAACGGATAATAATCCCGACACTTTAAACAACATTAACGGCTTTACGATGTTATAAAAATCAAAACAGTGTATTTAGAACAAGCTAGTGCTTAAAATACATCATTCTAACCGCACAAAACGCTAACTAATTGTGAGCGGGGTTTGATTGTGCAGGCTCTCATATTTAAGATAGTAATCGCCTTTAATTGTCAGCTGCTGGTTATTTTAGGTATCCTTACTTTATTATAAGTATCCGTACTTTACTATAAGGCTAAAATGTTAGGTGAATTATGATTTTTGATAAGCTTCGTAATACTGCTAATTAGGTATTTATTAAAACTCTTCGAATACTATCTATTTACCTAGGAAGTGTTATTTTATATCATTAACATAGCGTTTCCAGAGTTTAGCGCTTTAAGCAGTCACATATTTCAGCTATAAAGCCGTGTTTGTTGATAATGGAATGTTGTTTGGGTACACGAATATGTGTGATACATTTGTATTTACTATATTTTATTTTATATATCGGTCCGTGTAATAATCTCTATAGCTACAGCTACTGAAACGTGAGCCCATAAAAACCTCTCTACTAGTATAGAAAAAAGTTATTTTATTGAATATCATTATCGAATGGAAAAAGTTTTGTTGAATGCAGTCACTGTTTGCGTGCGCTGGAATAAAATTTGGTATCTGTACCCTGTCCTGTATTTATTTGTGTAAGTTCGTCTTGCTAACAATAAAAAGTTATAATTTTGCACGTACATACTTGTCATAGATTTGTTTTCGTTCTCTTTAATGCTATAGTATGAATGTGTTAATAAAACGTTCTCCAATGTAATATTGTCCTTATAACGCCACGAGTATAAATGAGGTAAATATCTAAAATTTAGAGTTACTTATATCATTATACATATTTATCTTGCCGGAATGCTATTGAAACTAGTAGTTCAGATTATATTCTTTAGCCGTTTGAAGCATTGAATGTACCAAGTTACACAAGTTATTCAAATATCTGATATGTATGTAAAAATTAACGTTGAGGATAGCCTACAACACAATGTCTAGAGGAGTTAATTTCTCAGTGTCCAGCTCTCAGTTGGCTTGTGAACGGATTTTAAGATCGTTTAATTCTTTGGACTGTTTTGCTGACTCATTAGGCTGCAAACTCCATCAAGGTCATTACGCTCAGGTTATCCTGCAGCTGCTGGTTCTCGATGCACCAGTTATTAAGCTGAGGACTTCACTCTACAAAGTTTCGGGAAGGGGTTTTGCCGGATAAGACCTGACCAAAACTTCATAAATAACGATGCTGCTGTTCTATAGGCTAGAGAGTGCCCTTTTGAAGGTAGGAGACAGACTTGTCACTGAGGTACTACTGTACGATTATAGTAGGTTCATAGTTAGGTTTATTTTCAATGATAACGTCTTGTAAATTAAGTCCTGATGCTGCTTGTCAAAGCACCTAATAATGTCCAGAACAGACCACCCACGGAACTTTTCCTCTCTCCAACGCATTACAGAAGCTCCTCGTAGCTCATACTCATCATCATTCAAGCAAAAATTTTTCCTCTTTAAGTCGCTTGAAAATGATGGGCTCAGCAAAGTTGGAGGCCAGAGATATCGGTCTGCAGTTTTGTCGGAAAAATAAGTCCCTCTGATTTCAAACAATTGCTGAGATGTTTTCAGTGGCGAAAACGCGAGTGTCCGAAATCTAATTAGTGATTCCTCGGTGTTAACACGGCAAGATTTATTTCAGAGATTTTCCAATTGTAGGAACGGTTGAGGGGTTAGCCAGTTATTTCAGCACTTCCACCGAGGGAGACCGGAATGATGTTGAATAGTTTAAGTAGGACTTGTACATGCAGAAAAAAGAGGATACTTGTATGTATGTTACACCACACTTCCTAAAAGCAATGTTTGGCGCTGAAATATACTTGCGTTTGTTATGCGAAAGTAGTACATGTAGATTTGTTAACTACATACACATGTAAACTTTCACAATGTGAAACGATCGGATATGCGTTGTACGATACGCGCAAAATCCGCATTGATTGGATTGATAATAAAGTGTAAAATGGATAATGCACATCTCATTAGGTATTGACCAATGAATTGATTATTTTTGATGGTCATAAAAGTAATTGTTTGAAAAAAATTCCAACCTAAGTTTCTTCTTTACCTTATCAATTACGTAAGCTATTCAACAGGTCAACAAAACACCGAACTAACCAGATATTACACTTGTATGATATTAAAGTTGTTTATCAATTTACGCAATAAAATTCGCACTGATAGGATTAACTGTGCCAATGCGGACAAATATGAAGATAAAGGCAACAAGAAACCGGTAAGCACAATGTGAAAACTCAGCCACACACAGAACGATGAAAGCGCTACAATGCCTACGTGTAAAACAGTAAAAATGTGGTAGCATTTTTATGCACCATTAAGGAAGAAATCATGATTTCTCCCTCGACTATCTGCGTTCAACTCTTGGAAAGGTCGGTATTATTGCGTGCAAGGAAGATAGCAACATTGGCGTAACGCCTTGACAATTTTCTACCTGGATGTAAGTCGAACGTCGCCTAAGTGGTACTTCAGTTGCTTGTAAAAACGGGAAAAGGAGATAGTTTTTTTCCGGTTCAAGAGGGTAGTACATTTCAACATTAGATGCGGTTCACGCATGCCGTACATACATATCCACGCAGAATTTTACAATGCGATAATATAATAAATAATTAAATAATAAAATAAAATTTAGTTGGTGTTTAAATTGGGCAAAATTGTTTTACCGAAGAAATTATATTTATACATTTTTGTTTCCATCGTTTATTAGGTTGTAGTATAGACAGACTCTGTAATATACATACCTACACAGAAGATCTTAACTTTTTCTAGTATTAAATAATTTATGGACATAGACTATGGATTGTTTCAAAAATAATGTGTTCTTTTTGTAGATGAAGTCATATTTTCCATTTATCGAACTCAACTGAGTAGCAAGACTCCAGAAGGTCACAAAGGAATGGCACTACTGGTCGAATGTGTAGAGTTGTGTAAATTGGTCCCCCATGATCACAGCGTCGCTTATCTTTTAGTAGCATCATGCGTACAGCAAACACCATGGGATCAGTGTCAATAAAATCTCCAGCTACGACAGAGGATGCTAAAGAACTATTCTGAACTTGGCGTTGATATACTCTGATCTCTGTTTGAGTGGACGTTAGGGTGCCCGTATAGTTTTTACCAATAAATAAACATATGTTTGGGAGTCTATCAATAATTAATACAAAATGACACACAAATGCATGCCTAATATGTATTATATAACAATCCCTCCACGAAAGTACTGCTTTTAACGAGTACATACTATGCGAGACCTTTAAAATATTTTTCGGTAAATGAAGGAGCGGACGTGAAGATTTATATGTAGTTGTGTATTACCAGGAGAGTTGTAGGACAAATTGTCTTCAATGCTTTGCTGAAGTCCTTGAGTATTGGAAGTGTGATCATATAGATCTCTAACTGTAATATTATTCGTTCATTTTTAGGGCGCATTTGTGTCACCGTATCTATATGGACAAAAAACTGATTTGTGGGCAAAATAGTGTTTGCATCTAGCTGCAAGCATAGAGTTTTAGATGATTATTCGTTACTTTTCTAAGAAATCGGACCATATTGGGAGGATACTTATTGGGAGTTGAACTGTGTAGTTAATTACGTACTTGCATTCATTTCTATGACTGCGAATATTTTTGATGTGATATGAGAGTTTCAACGTTTTTTAGAATCTGCTTTTATTTCCAAATAAATACTCGTCTAAGTTCTACGACAACTTCTGAAAAGTAATAACTCAGTGTTATCAATACCTACCTAGTTCTGCCACAAGTTCTTTCCGTAATTTTGATACGCCACGCATTGGAATATTTGCAAGTGTCAACAAGTTGTTATTTCGTACTTATAGTGAGTGTTTATACTACGGAAAAAAGTTTAGTTCGTCTAGATACGTTGACAATAACCAGGGAGTGGGGCAACAAGGAGAACCGTATCGCGGATAAAGTGCAATAAATCTGCAACTGAAATTTTCAAGTTATTATAATATCAAAAAAGTAATTTTTCGGACAGTAAAACCTTGAGGTTTCCTCTGTCGATGACAAATCAAGAAGAGGTCGACCACGCACAAGTAGAAGCTCTGGAGTTGTAGAAGCAGTGAGTGAAAGAATTCACAGAAATCCAGCCCGGAAATAGATAATTATGGCCCTTAAGATGAAAATATCTACTTGGACAATGCATCGCATTATTAAACAAGATTTGGGTCTTGGAGCTTATCCAAGAACAACGGGACAGCGAGTGTCAGCAACTCTACGTAATATCTAAGAGAGCAAAAGCGTTAGTGCGGTGACACGCAAACGGAGCGCATAGGCGAATCCTGATCACTGATGAAAGAATTTTCATTCTGGAACAGATATAGAACCGACAAAATGATAGAACTTAGAGTCTATGGTCACAGTTCCCATTAAGCTGCAGAAAAAATTGAAAAATTGGAAGGAGAACATGTGCTGCGAACTACTAAACTAATATTTCGCAAAACATAATACTGCAACTGAATGACACCTTATTCGCAGGAAAGCACTGGGTCTTCCAGCCAGATTCTGTACCGGCCCACAAAGCAAATTCCACGCAGCATTCGTTAGAAATGAATTGTCTCGAATTCATCGCCGCTGAAGATTGGCTCTCGAAAAGTCCGGATCTTTATCCGTTGGACTAGCGACTACTAAGTGTTTTAGAGGAGAAGTCCTGCTCGAAACTTCACCGCAATATCGAGTGATTAAAAGTAGATTCAGTTAAAGCAGCGGATTCGATACTTCTAGAGGTGGTGCGTGCTGCCTTAGATGAGTGGCCGGACCATTTGAATAATTATTATATTTTGAAGTTATCTGTAATGTAGGTAATAAATAGCAACATCTTTATTTTTTTTT
>SMLS01069435.1:0-25637 GCA_004785975.1 Popillia japonica
AAAAAACAATAATCATAAATACAAATAAAACAACTATGACAAAACTATCCTACATTATTTTTACCTGTTTAACGTGATCAGTACTAATATCGTTCGAGGAAAAATGATTTGTCACGGTCGAGAACGTCAAATTACTTCGTTGTATATTTTGAGAATAACTTCTTTGTAACTCTGCACGGAAGGGATTCGTTTCCAGAAAATTATCCGGTGAAATATCTAAGATGTCATCTTCTGAATGTGTTCTGGTTCTCACGATCATTCTTTGCTGGTGGTGACTTTGAGTAACTTGATTTAAAAGGTTTGGAGTTGATAGTGCTGATGACATTTGGTTCTTTTTTTCGAACTTTTTAAATATGTTATCCGCGAAGTTATCCTCAGTCTCAAAGATTTTTGGGAGTTTATTATGCTTTTGTAGTGTCGGCCCTACTGTAATATTCGAAGTGGAGTTGTTAAAAATATTGGCTTGTAAATCTCTTTGCGGTGAAATATTTGGATCTCCCGAGATTGGTAGAGGAGGTGTTTTAGGTAAACGCGGCAACTCACTTGTATTTAACAACGCGGACGAATTAGTATTTGGTTTGGTAGATTTTGGTACTATATCTTCATGATTTATGGATATATTTTTAGTAATTTGTCGATTAGATGGTGGTTGGCTGATAAGTTTGTCAGAGATTTGGGTTATCGAAAAAATTGAAGGCGTAACTTTGGTATTACTTGCATTTAGAGAATTTTTAAGTATGGATTTATTTTGTGCAATACTTTTATGGGCAGAAAATATGTTTTGTATCTCCTTCTTTAAAGCTAGTTTTTCGTCATTCTCCTTTTGTAAATTATTTTCTTGTATTTGATTTTTCTTTTCTAGTGTCTGAATTTCATATTGTTCTATGGTCTGTTTAGAAGCGTCGGTTTCATGGTGATTTTCATTGGATATCAGTGCCGGATGTACATCAGTCGTATTTTGATTCGAGATTATTTGATTTAATTCAATGTCATCATCTACTAGAAACACATCATTTGATAAACTTCTTATTAAAACGCTTTCACTTTTTAAAATATATTCATCTATAGGTGGTGGTGGAGGTATTGGTCCTATATCATCCATATTTTGCAAATAATGATCTATTTCCTCGTCAGTAATCGGTGGGGGTGGAAGTATATCAAAATCTGTAGGGGGAGGAAGAACTAAGCTGCTGAAATCCATTTCTGGATATTCTTCAGGAGGTGGTAAATCTGCTAAACTAATCCTTTTAATTCTCTCTTCCGTTATGCTGCTTTCATATATTGGAGCAGTTTCGAAAGATGTTTCAATCACTCCATTTGTTATGTGAGGTTCTGGTATTTTTGGATTTATAAAATTATTTACACCATCGAAGTTATAATTAATTTCCGGTGATGGCGGAGGCGTCTTTCCGGGTGATTTAGACGTAGAGTGATGTTGTAATGTACCGCTTTCGAAGCGAACTTTAGGCTTATTTGCTTTAGGTAAAGTTGCAGATTCCTTAGAAATATAAAATTATTAGTTCTCACATATGTATTCAAAATCATTGAACGACTGCCACAGTAGCATATAAATCCAGTAAATCCAGACATCCACAGCGCAACCAATAATTTAACGCTCACAATTTTCCGAAGGGACAATAATCAACCACAAAAAGCACAAAATATATATAACAAAAATAGATATATATTTCGCAATTATATACATCACACAAAATTGATTCCCACCGAATGTAGAATAATATCGAATAGAATGACATGTAGAGAACATAGAAACATATTATTGTAACATCGACCTTAAAATATTTGGGATTTTCGAGTTGTTTTATCAACGAGGAAGAATCTGAAAGATTACCTAGTAGTAAGGTAACGATTTTCTTTAGGAACGTAATCTAACAGATTCCTTGACAAATATGAGGTGTGGATAAACACATACATATGACATACAGTTTTAGCTGGACAATTTAAAATAAGAAATGCATTCATTCACATTTTTTTTGGTGTATATCATATTATTAAATGTCTCATTCAGCGATCAAACTTAACAAATAACCAATAACAATGGATGATCAACAATGAATACACATACATATAAAAACATACTATATAATATCAAAATTAATTTCAACCTGACTTTTTTAGTAATAGTCTGTACAATAGTTTGTTAAATGGGAACATTTAAGGATTTGGATTTTATCATAATCATTATTCACATTGTTATAATGTTCAGTATGAGGGATCAAAAATTAATTGTTAACTTTGCAATTCGAAACAAGAAGTTTTTATACAGACGAGAGTTGTGAGTCTCATTAAGTTATTTAAATTAAGTGGTGCCAAACATACATGCTCTTTAGCAGCAATAGATCCAATGCAGTAATAGAAGTAACTGTAAAAACTGAGAAATTAATATGTTTAGGCAACAGTAGGTGAGGAAGCTGGTTTCACATTTTGCTTTGACTATGAACTTGCTATTAGTACGAAACATTTATCGATGTACATGAATGTATCTGCACAATTTATGACCTAAACGAGTTGCATCTTATTACTTACATTGTTTAAAAACGGACGGAGTAATAAGTTTTAACGTGTTGGCAGGAATTCAAATATTTTAAAGTCTTACAACACTATCCTAAGACGAGAGAGGAAAATTTATACACTATAAAAGCGAAGTCAATAACGTGTAATCAATTAATCTTACGTTTACAAGTTTTTTCGCATATTGGCATACTGGGTCAGGTAAGGGTCACAATCGCAAAGTTTTTATGATTGGTTGAACATATTTCAATGTACATAAAAATAAAAATTCACTCAGTTAATAAAGTATTTCAGTGTGGAAAATAACATTCTCTGAATGTGTAGTTTTAGTTAAGTACCTTTATAAAAGTTTGAAGGATAAAACTTAATATTAGTTTAGAAAAATTAAATGCATATATTGGCGCCACTTGCCTTACTAAAACTCATAACTCGTTATTTATTCAATATTTCACGATATCTTCGTTTGAGATTTTTCTTAAATATGATTTAATACGACCGCGAATATTATGTACTACTTTATATAAAAATATTCTTCGAATAATTTTTTATATGTATTTTGATTCGTCTTATTTTGATTAGGAAAACAAAACTTTGGACGAGACTGGTACAAATATTTTCTATTATTATTCGACGTACATATGTTTGTTATTTAGTAAAATGTACATTTTTGATCCGTTATACTAATGTAAAATATGTTTACCTGCAGTTTCTATATGTTGCATAAGTCGAGAGAAATAAGCGATAAAGTAGTAATAAAGCACAAAAATAAAAAAGCTTATTAGTAGTCATACAGAATTACTATCAGCTTTATCCCTTCAACTTAAAAACTATAGCCATATAAAAATTGTATTTAGTGAAATATTGGTCTTACAATGAAACAATGCTATTAATTCCAGAAGTGCTGTTTTGTACTATTTAATTTGAGTAGGTATATAGTGATCTTCAGTTTAAATGGAGCAGTAGGAAAATAAATAAAAAAAGTTCACTGGAGAAATTAACTTTTGTGTTTACCATAGACGAAAAAAATAGATGTTTTACATGGCATTAGAGAAGCTGTTTTTGTAACAGATATTCAGAAAACACTCATTAGACAGGATGCTGGAGAAGGTATGGGTCATGGTGATGTACCCAGCCCTAATACTATTATCAGATGCGTTAATATACTTAGAATGCGATGCAGAACTGCAAATGACTCAGAGTGCAATAAATTGTATACAAAAATCTAGAGTTTCACTCATATCAAATTATGACAGCCTACCTTTACCACCTTCACGAGGAAAACCTTTTATCTGCCGCTCAATGTCAGTTCTAAAATACATTCTCTTGGCAAAGGTTTTTTTTGTACCTCTGAAGGTTGAATACGAAATGGAAGTGGAGATATGGGACCCATCCAGGACTAGGTGTAACCCAATATAACACATAGTATAGTGCTAGCTTTAGGTAATTCAATTATTGAGAAAGGATTTCGGAAAACTATCAGTGTTTCAGTAAAATTTTGTCCGTTATTTAGTGACTGAAAAATGGGTCTCCAAGCAAGCCTATTCTCAAGATTAACTACACCTGAAATGGTTGCTAATGAAGATTAAACCTCAAAAGAAACCGTGAATTTGAAAATTATATTTACAATCAGAAAACACAAACTGTTTGTTCAGATATTCTTAATACCGATCAAAGATAATCCAAAAGATAAAACAATCCCCCCCAATGCAATGTTCCCAAACTTGCTATTTGAAAATAAGAGACAATAATCTAAATATTTCATCAAACGTGGGGTGTGGTACAGATCAGCAGGCGCAGCATAGTTTTCAATACTGTTGTTTTACTGACTTCAGTTTTGGTACATTTATACGACTGAGTTGGAAACGGAAGTTTTGGAAGATACTGTATATTAGGAATCTGTAATAGAATTACATTTATGAATAGATATGATTGATATCTAAAAGATTATGGATATCGTGTATAACTGTTACACATGTGAAATCTTATGCAACAATTAGCAACTTTGTAGAAACTGCGGACAAACAAATAAGTTTGTTTAATTAACTAGAATCATATATTCATTTCATTCACATTATTTTTCATACATCTAACTAAATTGACATGGAAATTATCATTCATTGATTGATGCTCATCACTGGTAAATGATATTCTGTATACATAAACATAAATTTGGCATCTTTTTTTATCGATTTGTACTCGAATAATAGTAATATTAGGTTCTTATTATGCTTTTAGATATATTCTTAACGCGTACCTTCATGCATTTTACACAGTTTTCTTACACGCAATACTTAACGAAAACGCAACACGCAGAACACAATATAGTTCATTACAGCATAACTTCGTAGTTTCTTAATTGTTATGGTTTAGGTCTTTGATGAGTCTGCAAGAAATAGAAACAGATAAAGAATGATTGTACGTAAAGGGTGCAAAACACCGAGTAATACTACCGATTTCTTCTGATAAGTAGTTCTTTAAAATCCCCGAAATATCAGATTATAACTTCAAATGTCACTTAACTTAATCTACACGAGTGGGAATTTATTACAATGTTTATAGAATATATATTAAATTTAATCCGGTTCTGAATATTCAAGATCCCTATTTTGTATACTTCTTACGACAAAACGAATTAAATTTAATCGTCTTATAAATGATGAAAGATCGTGTTGGCTATAAATTTTCTGTCTGGCAACTGTGTCTGCTTCGTTTCTAACCGCATGCGGTTAGTTAGATGGATTTCGTAATAGGTTACCCTTGCAGCACGAAAATATAAAGGAGAAAAGTGAAATGCGGGAATGGAAAATGTACAGATTTATTAAATTAAGTTTCTATACGTCGGGCGATGGTTTGCGATAATTAGAATATATTAGTTTTTAGAATATTTTTACGATTCTAAAGATACTTTGTAGATTATTCCGAAAAACTACACTATTTTCAGGGATGAATTTCTGAACGTGGACGTCTATTTTTAATGACGATTACTTGGGTATATTCCATAAGTGACACGGATAAACGGAGTTCTACTACAGTTAAGATCCGTTATGTAAGCTCATTATTTGTTATTGCCGGTATTTTAATTGAATTATTCATTTTGGATTATAAGCCTGAGTTAACGAATTTACTTTAGTAGCGATGAAGAAATAATTAAAAAATTTATGAGGACAGTAAGTAGATGTGCTGACTAAGCGCTGCAGTTTTATGGTTTTTGTGACAAATTGAAGATATTATCTGTTATTTCAGTCAATATATGACATGTCCGATTTTAATGTACTACCATTAATCTACAGAAATAAATACTTCATGCGTTACATCCATGAAGTACATACATGATACATGTTCTTTTATTCATCGGTATCTTAAATATATTTTATTTTCTGAAGGTTGAGATGACATAATACAAGCACTTCTCTGTAATAAATCACTGGCAGTGATATATGTCCAAGTACCGTACACCATTTTCGACAGTCATAAAACTGCCGTAAAAGTACAAAGATTATAATCATACATTGTATGTGATGTAAGTTTAATTTCATTATACTCATAAAAAATCGCGAGTTGACATTTACTTTCATAAAAAATTCAGAGCGACTTGCATTTCCCTATCGATTTTACCGCTTAATTTTCCGATGAACTTAAGAACACGCTTTTGAGGATATGCTTATACATAATCATGCAAAATATATGTCGGCAAATGGGGAGCGATGACACTATAGCTTGAAATAAATAATTTAAAATGATAAGTGTGTGAACAGCGCAGATAGAAATTAACAAATTAAAAAGATTAATCCAAATCAACGCTGTATATCAGTATGTATGTGTTTTGTAACATAAACTACTCACAGAAAAAAGCACACTACATATGCTTTGGCTTGGAGCAATAAACAACAATAATATATATGAAGTGATAACATAGTATGTAATACTTTCACCATGTAAACAATACTTTAGAATTTAAACATAAGCTTATGTTTAGTAATGGCAAAATAAAGATATATAGCACATCCAAAATGACATTCATTTTGTTTTGATATGCTACTTGTGCATTATACATGTCATGGTATCTAGGAGAGTTTAGCTTTATTTACTGATGCTCTTTAACGCATAACTATCCCAAAATGATAAGTAATTTCTTTCACAGCTAAACTCTTCTAGTTAGTTCTTCTCACATTCCAACAACTAACAAAAAACTTACCGTAGTCGCCTGTGGTGCAAGCGTATGTTTGCTCATAACTATAGTGGTGGTTTTTAGTTCGGCGTTTTGGCCACCAGGCGATTTAGGAGGTACATTGGTGTCACTACTATGTGCTAATGTTTCGACTGCTCTTACAACGTCCATGACCTTATCGACGGGGGAGATCGATTTTGCTTCGACTAACGATAGATCTTCTTCATATTTCTCCGGCAATCTGAGCCTTTTTTCCGCTTCCTCCCTTTCGAATTGCATAAGCTCAGATTGCATACGATGTTCCTGTCAATCATATTTTGGATATAATTTGTTTTTCTCAGGGGTCATATATTTACCTGAACTGCTTCTTCGTCAGGGAAATCCAACGAACTAACACTCTGCGATCGACTGCTGATGGAGCCACCTCTAGTTAATCTCCCTTCAGCTAAAGCTTTCTCCACTTCCGCTCTATCGTAACCCTTACAAACTACCAACTTGATGGTATTTCCGCAGGTTCTCAGGGCGTTTACGGCTTCCTGATGCGAAGCACCCAGAAGGGATTTGCCGTTGACTTCTACCAAACGCATACCCGCTTTAAGACGACCGTCTCTACGTGCTGCTCCGATAGAATTGACTTTAGAAATGAAAACACCTTCGTCGTGACGGTCTAGAGGATTCCCTCGTTGGCCTTGACAGCCTCCTTTGATGTGCATACCAAGTTTTTCGTTTTCTGCTTTTACTATCGTTAGATCCTGTAAGGTACGGGAGGTTAGAAATTAGTTAAATACACTACGTTCGCAAAATTATAATTTTGAAGTACTTACAATCGGAGTAAGATAAACTATCTCTAGATGCTTGTAAAGAGTAACGGAATTATTAGTTATAGGTTTTGTTTACTTTTCAGTTTATGAGAGTTTGTAGTTTATGACCAATAAAAGTTTGGAAAACCACAATATGCATAAAATGTTTACAAGTCTAAGGATATTTATGTAAAGCGTCTTTCAACTAAACTGGTACAGAAGTTAATATCAATACGAAGTAAACCTCGAACGTAACGTTAGTTCTAACTATTTTAAATTTAATTTATGTTCGCAATACCGCCAATATAATTGCTAGATTTCGTATTGCATTGCCAGAAGCAGTTCTTTCGATTTAATGGCATGACTGCCTTTTAGAATTACGAAGATTGTTATCTTCTCCAAGTTCGATTTAGTAAAACTAGTTTTAATCAAGATAACTAAAATTAAATTTTAACTGTGTTCAATATAAGTAAAGTTTATAATTACTATGAATTAAAGACAAAAAACGTATGCAAGAGACGTCATACAAATTTGATTAGATTAAATTCAATCGCATAACCGCAGTAAAATGTTAGTACATGAAACAATCCAGGAAATTATTACAAGTACAGAAGTTTTACCAAAACTGCCTCAAGAAACGCTTCATTTCTCCGCTAGTTGTGCGATAAATAGCATTTATACATTTTGCACGGCTTTTATAATGAACATAAGATTGTATTCAGACTGTTTTGTAGTTTTATCTGGTCCTTTCAACATAATTTTGTTATGCAAATCCGGATTATTTGAAACGGTAGTTTCACGTTTCTAGGCTTAAATTTAATTTTACCTTCTGTATTGTAACTACAGCTATTCAAAAACGATAAAGAGCCCTGCCGAGGCAATCAGACATTCATTTGAAATAAATTACTTTACCAGAATGATTACACCACTATATTCTATAGATTTACCGTGATTTAATTTGATTGAATTCGCTAATCCAATTAAAGTAAAACTGAACAAACTTCGATCACAACGTGTTCTAGTTCGATTTATTTAATCCAATATATTATTCTGGGTATGTTGCTGTAATTAGGTTACCGCATTCTCAAAAAGGAAACTACTAGCATTAATTAGATATTATGTATGAGTTTAGAGCAAAAGATTTTTAATTCCTTTTTAATAAATCAATAAGTGCTTTATTGCTTAAAGAATGGAATTTACTACAACTATTTCCATGAAAAAATGTGTAACATTGTCAATTTATTAAGTAACTTCCTCGTCTATGACGGCTTTGCCGAAATGGCTGGCACGAATTGCTACGAGAGCCGTGTAGTTGAAAATCAGGTATTTCATGCTGCGCCCTGCACAACCTGCAGTCGCTATTGCGTTTCAAACATATCCTTGTCATGTGTTGCCCAAAGTGGCAGTGCCCTGTGACAAGGTGCACAAGGACACGTCCCAAAGCAGCAAGATTCTCACTGAGGTACGCTCTAAACTTTTCCTCTCTTTGAGTTCTTTTTGATAGACTAATTTCGATCTGATGGCGTCAGAACTCACAAGGGGAACACCAGGGTTGTCCGACACGGATTTTAATGAATCTCAACCATGTTATAGAGGAACCTTCCCTTAGTATCCAGGCACGAGCTTTTATCCTAACGGGCTCTAGTTTCTGAGAAAATCAACGTTGTTTAATGCGTTGAATGAACACACTAAGTTCAGTCCTTTATATCGATAATGTTAGTGTCCCAACAAGCAAGCCTTTGTAGCCTAGTGGATAACAACTATTGCCTACCACGCTGGTGGCTCGCGTTCGGTTCCTGCTAGTACATTTTTTTAATCTTATTTTGCAGTATATTAACAGTTATATTTCATGCAAATTATTCATAAATTATATTTTGCGCCGTCGTATTTTATTATTCAATAAATTGAAAGCAAATCTGTATTATGACGTATATTTGGAATTTATTTGTTTATAATTTTTGTTTACTTATTTGGACTACAGATAACACTAGACACTAGGCAAGAAACGAAGTGCAGTTAAGAAATGTACCCCAGGACAAGCAATTGCGCTCGAATATTCGAACTTCACGTCATAGTACAGATTTGCTTCCCATTTATTTAATAATAAAATTACCACGGCGAAAAATATCATTTATGAATAATTTGTATGAAATATAATTGTTAATATTGTGCACAATGAGATTGAAAAAAATGCAAGCAACAACGTGAGCCACCAGCGTGGCAGGCGTAGCTGTTATCCACTAGGCTACGAAAGCTTGCTTGTTGAGAAACTAAGGTTATCGATATAAAGTAATGAACTTAGCGTGTTCATTCAACGCGCTATACAACCTTGATTTTCTCGGAACTTAGGGCTTGTTAGGACAAGCTCGTACCTGAGTACTGAAGGAAGGTTCCTCTATAACAGTTGATATTCATTAAAATCCGTGTCAGACAACCCTGGTGTTCCCCTTGTCAGTAGAACTCAAAATTGTTCCCGTGTGTGATATTGCTAATGGTCACATAACCTAACACAATATGAATTAATGCATTTACTTCAAACTACACAGTGGCCGCCGAGGTTTCTAAGATACTTGCTGTATGAATCCATGACTAATTTTAAGCAAAAACGATGCTATTCATTTTGCCCGAATTCCTAAAGGTTCTTGATATATCGTATTTAAGCTGAACGTAATTACTATCGTAAAAAAAATTTCGAGGACTTGTTCCCAGTTGTCGTTCTTCATATCGTTTCTGGCCTCATGAAACGGTGAATGATTTGTTCCTATTATCAGGTATTTCAGAGATCGCAGTGATCATCAATCATTGATTTGGATGCTGTTCATCATAGAAACAACATTCTTCTTCTGATTCCAAGAGAAATGTCCTCAAATAGAGACAGGTTGTTCTCCAAAAAAGCTCGGTACCTTTCGCTATTCAAATTTCTGTCACATATTTTCTGTGGTAACTGCATTATTATTAATTATTTCAGCCAAAACATTTTCTCGAATAATGAGGAGGTTCCAATTGCCCGCACATGTTTGTCGTGGGAATTGTAGATAATTTTTCTTATAAATATAATTGCGTTGCAAAAAATGGTTCTTGAAAGAATATCTAGATGACTGCTCCACTAGTTGGAAAATGGTAGGGATACAGACCGTACAGCCGTCCTAGCTTATCCAGCAAGTAGATTATTTTCAACAACCTCATGTTTCTTCACATAAGTTCTCTTTCACTTTTCAAGTCGGTGTACGGAATGGAACGAAAAATAAGAAATAATTAACTGTAAATAACTACAAATAACGAAATAAAAATCAACATTTCTTTTGGTGTCTATTCTATCTAATCCATCAAGAACCGTTAGAAATTCGGGAAAAGTAAACCAAAATATTTTATCTTAAAATTAGTTTTATAATATGATAATATATATGAGCCCTTCTTTCAGCTCTGGCTGTGTACGTACATATTTAATATAACCGACAAACCTTATGTTTGTATAAAATGTTTTTCGCAATAGTATTACGGTAATTAAATTGTCACATGTTGCACATATCTGTATATCGAGGTGCTAATTCTCTCTCTCAAATAGCAGCAATATTCAGGTGCTACAAAAGGTAAACTAATACATAAAAGATAGTTCAATCTAAAACGTACCCAGCATTAATCTCGTATCTATTTCAAATATTTAATGAACATACCGTTTCAACAGTAATCACCATCAATATTTGCGAAGCAATTCAATTTATCTTTCAATATTCCGGATACTATCGTAGCTCGTTGTGAAAAATAAAATAGCACCACTACTTACTTGGAATCCCTCCGGCAACGGATCGTGCCTCACGCTCAGCGTAATCTGATCTCCAGGCCTCAACAGTTCCATTACAGCCTCTTGGTGAGTTGCCTGGGTGACGTCCGTACCGTTGACTTTGATTATGCGATCGCCGACCCTCAATTTTCCACAGCTATCCGCCGTACCGCCGGGTACCATCTGCCGGAACGCACCAGAAAACAAAATATTCAATATGAAATATCCGCTAAGAAAACATTAGCCGGAAGTTTGACCTACGTGTGATATAAAAATACCGGGCTCTTTAGATCCGAATGGAATGCTGGAGTGGTCCGTTCCCCCGATAATACTGAATCCTAAAGAACCGCCGGCCTTACTTAATGTTACGTCCTAGGATTAGAAAAAAAAGAAATCGATTGTCGTAGGAATTGTAAAAAATGGGAGAACATAAGGAGATTATTTAAGCAACAAATCTTCTTTTAAATTTTTTAGAATGTTGAAACGGAGAACATTTACTTTTTTTTTTAAATCATCAAATTTTAAACTTTCTACTTACTTCAGGATATACCAGTTAAGAAAGTCATTACAACTGTAAATTGTAGAGTTAAAATCATTATATGTTCTCAATACATACTAAGATATGAATCCTAAACATAACGAATGTACTAGTACAGTTAGCAAAAGAATTAATAACACCCTTTCTGTAGGAGAGTAATGATAGTAGACCAACCTATTTCAATCTGACTAAATAATAGACCGCCTACAGTCACAAGTTTAACGAGTTATAATATTTGTTCGTCAGTTAAATTAAAAGGTCCAAGCAAAACGCTCAATTATAATTTGCAAAGAAACCTCAATAAAATGGATAAGATATATGTAGATGGATAGAGCACGATATGATTTAAACAACCTGTCCATAAGGATCTTTATTAAATCAGAATATGTATTTTAACTGCATTGCCCTAACACTAAGTAGGTTAGTTCTGATTTTACGTACGCTTACGGTTTTGATTATGAATTGATGCAATTTTCGATGCTGTTACGCCGAATCTCTGGTGACAGCATTTTAGAGTAGTGGGTTATGATTGCATTAATATCTGGACGTATTTCGATGCGCTTTCGGTCAAAGCAGCTCTGTAACACAATAAACGAACAGATACGCCGGAAAATCCTATCATGGACATTTGCTGCGTTGATGGAAGTGTGCCTCATATAAAATTTTTACAGCAGTATTTCCAGCGTAGGAAATAATTTATTTCGCCAGCAAAAAAAGATAATCAGATAGTAGTAAATAAAATCTTGTTTTATTTATATGAATTTTGGGATGTATTATAACCTTCGAAATGATTTGGTAGAATGTAGAAATACCGAAAATTACATCTATGTACCGATAAGCCAGAACCGACGAATACGTACTAGCTACCAGTAGTGGTTACCAAGCATATCATTTCCAATAACAGGGAAAGTATATGGAATATTCGATATACTGATACGTAAGTAACAATTTATAAGTGAGAAGAACTGACTGGCCGTCACGACAGAGTGGTCGTTAATCAAATTTCACACAATTTAAAAATGTGAAAATTTGTAGAAGTAAGTCTGAGACCTTTGTTAGAGAAGTCTGCCGCGGAAGAGCTGTCTTTCTCAATATAGACAAGTTTACAATTTCCTCAGAGAAAGGATGCAGCTAACCTACCACAGTAAGTTTCGGAAACATCACCAAAAACAACCGTAAAGGTTAAAAAGGTCAAAAATTGCCAACATCAACATGTCCACGTCCATAAAACATAGCACTGGAAAAGAACGATTGCCATGTGTTGGTGGAGATTTAAAACCAGAACCATCTTCTACTAAATTCTGTACACACATAGAACTACTTTCTGAAGAGCAAACATGTTTTTTATGTAGAGCAGATGTTGAAAATGCAACAGCACATAAACGATATGTTACCTGTTATGTTACAAAGATATTGTTGTGTGTTGGTGGTAAAGAAATCAATTTCTCCTTCAAATTGACAATGATTGACAAATTGAAAAATATATGGAGCCATCAGTGATAAAAGAACTTGGTGGGCCTATTAGTTAGTATATCAAAAATTAATTGACACAATATTTGGAATACATGGAGTATTAAATTTGCTATTTCGCCCATAGGATTGTTATTGGGAAAAGTTATTTGATTCGACGAATAAGGATTTCAGAAGATATTTTCTCGTAAAATGATGGTAGAAGATTACATATTCTCTTATATAGTTCGTCTAATAAATATGTTTCATTTCCAAAGCACAAACACAGCGCTTTCATGTAGCATTAAAGCAACTGAATAGAATGTCAAACGCTTTGCTATTGAAGACGAAACTTCGGAATCAATGGATGACGTACACATTCCAGACAATCAATGGTTTTCTTATAAAGATTATTAGAAATGTTTTTTTCTACCTCCCTAATGGTTTATACTCATTTATCAAAAATCTGTTGCGAGACCACGGCACATTTTTTGGTGTATACGCTTAGTGTGTAATGGCTCGCAGCTTTAGCGCTGATATCAACAAGTACGATTCCGCTTTGTTTCAATTCCATGTGAACATTTTCAAAGAATGAGGTTATTTATTTACAAAGCGAAACGTTCTGTTTATAACCACCTCTTTGTAATTTTTTTGCTTTGAATTTGTAACTTTGTACAAACAAAGAATTGTGGACAAGTGCCACAAAGAAAGTAGGACGATTCGCTGTATTTTTAATTAATTTGAATGAGATTTAGCTGCTTGAACACGTAAAACAACGTATTTATAAGCGCTTCTTCCAAAACTACAAATTAGTAGATATGTGCTAAATTGATAATTTCCTGAATTCAACAAATATGTTCAATTACGATATTTTTTCTAAACCAGTACATCCTTTAAGCAATTCAGAAATAATTACATTGCCTCAGACTTAAACTAGATGAGTAAGGATAAATTATGTTAGCACTTTTTGTCATGTCTGTATTTCAAAAAGTGTGGACATCATCACTGGCAAATTGATCTGAAATCTAAGTAGAAGAAAATATATATCTTCTTTGTTTGAATTAAAGATGACTTGTTGCTTGTATTAAACATATACAACGATTACACATGAAATATTAGAACGTGTGTAACACATAGTTATCAAGATTTAAAATTGTGAACAAAAAATACGTAAACTAAAAAAATTAAAACAATAACATGAATATGTTTTTTAAATCATAAGCCTATATGATGTAATCACCTGAGAAATAACTTTAAATCTAAATAAAACACAATTTATACACATGAAGATATGAAATTAAAATAAAATACTATTCAGCGAGTGACGAAATAGGTAAAAGAACAAGTGAAGCTGTGTGTGTGAAGGAAAGGATATTTATGGGAAAAATATTCTTATAATAATCGTGTTGTCCATTACCTGAGTCTTCGCCGCACTGCGGATGAGAATAAAACGTTAAAAAGTCATGCAAACATAATTTTAAAAAAACGAAATTACATTCGCATTGGCTAGTTGGCACTGTGGCGATAAAATTTTATTACTATTAAACAGAAAGTGTTAGTTTCTATGGAACGTATGCAATGTATAGAAATATTTTACAAATAAGGTACTGCCGCTGTGCTGGTTAGTTTAGAAATCGTATTTCGTAAAGTGTTAATTGAAGAAATCTCTATATTCTAAACAAATCACTAACTTATGTTTATTTAATTCATTGCTTTGCATACAAACTCAGTCGAAATACCATACAATACCGTTGTTGTTAATGCATATGAAGTACTTTTGAAAGGGCTGTGAAGTCGAAAATATGCATATCAGGATCTCAACAATTTATGTTTGCCTATACAGGACATGCCAATTAACTTGAAACAGTGATCTACATGCATTACAATTGATTTATATGGCATCTTCTTTATTTTAATCAGAATTGAAGTATCCACAATTTTCAAGTGCTGTATATACATACTTGTAAATGAGCCACAAAATATGAGTTGTGTAGGCAGCTATTCTTTCATAAAGACATTCATAAGGACATTTCAGAATAGAATTAAAAATAAAAATAGAATTGTAAGTCAGCATCAAACAAAGCGAAAAAAAACGTATGGGACGAAAATTAATTAAGTTACATTCTAAAGTTAAATTAGAAAGTAAATTATTTGATTAAATTGTGTGGCCTCCATCAACTCATCATTTTGGATCAGAACTCGAACAATATGCGGAAAAGAATCTATGTACTTCAAGAAATGTATATACAGAGGTAAAAATTTGGAAGAAAAGAAGATTACTAACGAACTCTAATAAAAATTGAAATAGAATATGTAGAGCGAATGATAAAAGGCGCTTGTGTAATATTTGGTAATTCTAATTTCAAGCATGTTTTTCACTTTACTAAATAATATAGAACTCACTATAAGTCAACTGTTGTGTTAAACAATTAAAAAGTAAAGTATTCTTTAAATATTTAGTTGTCATATTTAATGTGTTACTTACAAGTAGGTGTTTAACATTTGGTAAGTTATGTGTTATTTCAAATGTATAAATCTTTAAATTCTAAAACCAATAATTGTTTTAAAAATATAATCAATTATATTGGTAACTCTATATTTTTGTCCATTCAATATCTGCTAGTTGGTCACTATACAGACTGTTTCAAATTTGCGGGGCAATATAATTTTTGGGTATATACACTACTGTGCAAAAAAATAGGTGTGCGGTGTATTTTATTCAAAATCGAATTAATTGAAGAAACCATGGAATAACCCTTAAAATACATATTAGTAAGTAGACATCAATGTGTACCTGTGTTGTATATGGAAAAGGAATAGGATTACATATTTAGTTATACAATTTTCTATAATAAAATAAATAAAAAAAAGTAGCCTATGCAAAATAATTTTTATGTTGAACAAAAGTAAACAAATATGAGTAAAATGTGTACAAAATTAATCTTTATAGTTAGTATAACGACCAAATTAATATTTTGTGCCATATCCATGATTTTGTAGATCGGCAGCAAATCGACGCGGGATAAAGTCTACTGAATCCTGGCACCGCTTAATAGAAATTGAGCGCCAAGCATTTAGTACTGCTGCCCACAAATCATGTAGATTTATAGGGTTTGACTTGCTTATCACTATTTGACGAGAGAAATCGCTGAAATCATATTGTAAAATTAATATTTCCAACGCATTTCAGTTAAAAGAATAGTTCACACCTATTATTTTGCACAGTAGTGTATATACTGTAGAAACAAGATTTTCAATCATTATTGCATAACTTTCGTTTCATTGTATTCATCACAAATGCTTTCTTAAATACTAGAGTAACTGCAAGAAATATATGCACAAATAATTAGAAAGGACTGCTGAACAAAAAAATAAAGTTGTTTGTGAGTACGATAGAAGCTCACCAAATTGAAGCCGAGTTTCAAGAATTTAAAAATGATCTGTCACCTGTTGAATTCAGCAAACGTTTGGATCATCCGGCAGTTTGTGCTGAATAATACGTATACAGACTTTACAGAGCCTATCTGAGGGGAAGACTCTGATTATCCGAGACTCGTACGTAGAGATGTTGATCACCTGTGGAGTCCCTCAGGGTTCAGTGCAGGGGCCCCCTCTCTGGAATCTCTACTATGACAACATTCTACAGATTTCTCTGCCGGGGGGAGTAAAACTAGTAGGATATGCAGACGATCTCGCTGTGGTTGTAGTAGCAAACAATATCGATACAGTACAGAACTTGGCGAACCACACTCTCGAGCGAATGCTTGATTCCAAAAAGCTCCAGATGGCGCCACATAAAACAGAAGCGGTTCTTTTAGTAGGCGGAAGAAAGGAAAAAAGCGTAAAAGTGGAAGTGCAAAACATTGAAATAGAGAGCCAAGAAACTATAAAATACTTGGGTATATATATTGGGAGACGGTGGAAAATGAGGGAACACATCAACAGAAAGGCGGAGAAAGCCACATTCATCAGCTACTGTTAGCAGATTTAAGCCAAAAATTGGCGGACCGCGTGAAAGAGGTAGGAGAATATTATCTTCGATGACACGGTCACTGTTATACGGCGCTCCAATATAGATAACAGCCATGGATAAAAAGTATACAGGAACACATATCTCCGTGTGCAAAGAAAGGCAGCAATTAGCATAACAGGTGCATATAGAACTGTAACTACGAAAGCTATGCTCGTGGTAGCTAGAACGCCGCCAATACATCTATTAGCTGAAGAAAGGAAGCACATACATACAAAAAGAGAAACCAAGAGTACCGCAAGGAACCGCCTATTAGACACTTGGCAGGAGACTTGGGAGGAGGATGGTACAGCATTCTGGACAAAAGAACTGATAAAAGACGTAAGAGCCTAGTTCTTGAGGAAACATGGTGAAGTAAATTACTTCCTTACGCAGATCCTATCGGATGACGGAAGTTTCCGCGCTTATTTACAGCGCTTTAAGATAAGCGATACGGACGCATGTTACCACTGTGGACAGAGTGACACCGTAAAACTCGAAAGGAAAAGCGCTGTAGACAAAGTGAACTGACAAAGGAGAATCTTAGTGACAGGATGCTAGAAAACGAATACTGCTGACAAGAAATAAACAAACTGGCCAAAAGCATTTTAGCAGTAAAAGAAAAAGAAGAAAGAAGGTTGAAGAAGGTGACATCTAAGAATTGAGTGCCCAAACATCTTAACCACCTCTCCTCGAAGCAATGCCCACGCAGTTCCGATGAGAGAAGATCGGGAAGGTTTTCGAGGGGTTTTTCAGTTGGTGGAAATCCAACACTACCCAGTGAACCGGGCCACTGGGTGTCTTTAAAGGATCCCCCCTCTCAAAAAAGACTAGAAGAGACCTAAATATTCGGTCCAAATATAATAAATTTATGACAAAAACAACTGCTGACTCGATACGCGAATAAACTACATCAACGAATAGTTTTCACAAACAGAACGATCTTCACAATTGAAGAAAATCACATGATTTATATAACATCCAGAAAAGGAAAATAGTTGGTTCCAACGTACAAAGAAATTCGTAATGGTTCAATGCGGAGTTACAAAGTTACAAAGGAGTGACAAACACTCATATTTGTTTGTTTAAATCTCCGCAGCTGTGTACGAGAAACTGCTTTAGAATGTGCTGTTAAACCTTTGTATCGCACGTTGTTAAATAGACTTTCCGACAAAATATAGGATCAGCCCACAAACCTAGGACAACTTGACCGCTTTACAGCAATGTACGGAATATTAGTTTTTCGGTTTATTACTCTTCTTTTAGTTATTGTGAGGTTTGTGTGCTATAAAAGACATCCTCTCTCGGAGTCTCCGAAACCGTATTTTGAAGGTTCATGCTGAGTTAAATAACTGCATCGAAATCATTTAGCTTATGCCTTGTAACTGCAGCAAGAGTTATACGAAATAAAGTGTTAATTGCGATTGTTATTTTGTGGCTTAAAACAACAATTAATTGTATTCTGGTAAAGTTTAAAGTTTAAGCCCATTTTGTCTTGCAGACCAAAGTTCGTTTAAAAACTATTCTGGAGACATTTGTTGCAATTGATTTTACCGTACAATTTAAAGTGCAAGTCATCACCATATTAGTTTTCATTTGCTGTTAAAAATGAATTGATAATTCTCGTAATAATGTTCGTAATTCTATAACTGTTTCAAGTTAAGTGCTACACTCTGTATCAATGCTTATTATTGGCAACACGTTTTAGCAGATATTATATTGGCAGAAGATTGTCATATTTGTATATTAAGCAGTTTTTATATAAAGTAAAAAGATAAATATCTAAATTAAAAACAACAGATATTTCTATACATTGGATATTATCATTTGGTGCTTTTTCAGGCATTCTTTTTCGGCGAAATTAAAACAACAATGGTGAGCACGAAAATAATATATGTTATACTTGTGTTAACATATTTTAGTATGCATTACAATACTATGCGTCATTCAATGATACATACAATACATTTTTAAACTGTTCAACTCTCACGTAGATCATATATGATTGGTTATATCGATTAAACCATATTACACTATATTGATTGATTAAATCATTTTATTCGATACTTAAGAAGTTGTAATACTGAAACTAATTCTGTAAACAGAAATCAAAAATAAGAATATTTACCTAATCTACTAATTCTACTAATCTAATTCAAGAGGCAGATCAATAACGCATATACTGCTATGTATGTATACGTAATGGCGTTGAATCTTTAGCATACTTAAAAAATTAGAGTCATTGATATTGAAACGTAAAATGTTTAGAAATAAAATCCTAGTTCTATTTTATGAAAAAAAAAAGTTTAAACACGCACATATCCAATTTTTTTTTTAGATTTCAACCTTCTGATCAAACAAACTTTACGTCATTTTTCTATTCTTTCTTCATAAAATATCATGGGGAATTATATAGATCCTGTATATTACACATTATTTCCGTGCTATGCTTTCAAAAAAATCAGTAAGTACCTGCTCTCTGACATCTAATTTGGAAGGGTATCTAACAATACTCTACAAATTGAGATAAAAAAATGCTGCAAACAAAAAGGGTTATGGTAATTTCTTGAAAGGCTGGGCATGCATAGTACTCTGATGTAAAGCTCTCTACTAAAATAAAAAAGATAAATAAATAAACAAAATGCATGCATTGCTCGCGGTTTTGCTAGGCTACTGGTTGTGTGCCAATGGAGGCAATGGCCATACCTCGATGATGACCGGCACGACTAGGTTATTGTCGGTAATACGGGTGACCACAGTCTCCGTGAAAGTACTCTTCGTGATGGTCTCCGTGACTCGTCCGGGTCCGGTCGGTGCTGGCGGTAGCTCTATCGGCGGATCCGGTCGCTTTATCGTAACGGACACGGTTTGCGTCGGTTCGGGGGTTTTGGAAGATGCATTGGTAGTGGTTGTGTTAGAGGAAGTGAGGAAATGGGCGGGAATCATGGCTTGAAATTCTTCATTGGTGATGGGCCTCGGTAGTACCTGAGCATCGTCGCCGTCCAGTGAGGACGTTGGCGTCGCTTTTTTGTGATTTTGCTGCGGCTGCTGTTGCTGGTTTTGAAGCGGCTGCTGTTGCTGGTTTTGAGGCGGCTGCTGTTGCTGGTTTTGAGGCGGCTGCTGTTGCTGGTTTTGAGATGGCGGCTGCTGCTGGTTATGCTGCGCTTCGGTACTATTGGTGATAACTGGCGTGGGTTTTTGGGTAACGGCTGCAACTTTAGGACCTAAATCTGTACTAGTTTGGGAGTTGAGACGTCTCGGTGCTGGTTGGGGATGTTCGGTGTTGTTGGCGTTCGTTCCGTTCGTGGTCACCAATGGAGGGGTTTCGTTTTTGGGTGTTTGATCAATGCCGTTCGTTTTTTCTTCATTCACAGGAGGGATGGGCTCAATCTGAAACAAAAAGAAATTATTGTACTTCTTAAATAATTCCAGCAGTTAACGGCTGATTTAATTAAGAAGGCCCTACAGAACGTTAGAAAGAGTACAACTTCATATCATTCATCAAAATATATCTGAGCCATTGTGATATTTCGTTCATATGAACAAGTTAGTCAAAAAAGTTTGAGAAAATCATGGCAGATGTCTTTCGACGAATGCGTTTCTGGTCACTGTTCCCGAATTTTGGATACCAATTTGGTCTAAAAGGCGTTTTCTCGAGTGAATTTTGAAATTTGGCACTACGGCTTCCTCGTCTAAAATTCTACAATTCAGTTTGTATAGCGGCATTTAAAGTGCATGGCGGTTTGAAGGCTTCTATTGTATTTAGACTACTATAGAAACTTTTGCAGGCTAACGTCGTACTTTTTAAACCGCAACTCTGTATGCCACCGTATTTTTTAGCCATATTAATTTTAATTACAGCAGAGATATAATCCTGCAACATAATGTATACATAAATATTTCGATTTAATCCGCTGAACAGAAGTTCTATAAATTATTCCCATTGCGACAATAATTGTTTATTTTCAGTATTTAATTAGAATTATTAATGTATCTTGCTAAGTGTAGATGGCCTTATCTAGATGAACGATAACTCACGTATATTGGTCGTAAATTTTCTTTCTACATTTACAGTCTTGGTGTATCGTCATCAATGTGAGTAAACTTCCATGTAACTCATGCAATAAACATACGGGCAAGCTTTAAATATTTGCGGTTCGAGTTACACAAACGTGGAATAAAAGTTAAAACACATAACCGTTAATTAAATCGATACAGCTGTAGATATTTTGCTTGTGTCGAAATATAGGGTTCCTTAAAATTATATTAACAACTGAGTAAATATCATCGAAAAAGAAACGGCAGGAGCTATTTTTACAACTACTGATAGGTTTTCGTGTTGAGCCAAAAGTTTTTTGATTAAATTGAAATTTTGATAACCAACATACTGAACTGTATTAAATTCTAGGCAGTGAGGAGGATACGGAATAGAGAATGACGATATTTTTATAATACAACGTAGACAATATACTTTTAATTAAAGTCTTTCAAAGTTATAATATCCTGAGTTTACAAATCTTGTTACTTCGAGCAGCTGCAGGTGCTGTAAGTTTGGAAAATTTTAACACAATGCCATGTTTTCATTCAACTTGTACAATTTTAATACATCTAGTATTCGTGCTCTGACTATTGACTATAAATAAGCTTAAAAAACGTGATCCAAATAAGTTTAGTTATATCCTTATATTTCTTTCCTTCTTGGCAACAGAGATAAGTGATTCTGTACCTATGTCCGAGATGCAGATTACCAAACTTTTATATTAATATTGTTGTCGTATTTACGTGCATTTGTCAATCATGAAGTAAAACTTTGAGTATAGTATTATTGGCAAGATAATATTCATATGTTTAATTGTCTTATAAAGCATTCTTTATTAATACTAGTTATGCCAGCGTCTTGGATGGGGCTTAGATAGAATTTTCATGCAGTGTTGCACCAGGTCTATTATGATCCCCATTAGTCCTGCTCTGTTTATGAGGTTTAGCGTCCTTGAGAATGGCTCCTTAGGGCGTTGTGGAATTCTCTGTGCCCAACATTAGAAACTTTGTTCTTGTCAGATCTTCGCAATGGTACACCACATGGAGTGGGGTATCTTCATCCTCTTTATAGAATCTATAGGTGGCATCTTCCGCTAGGCCTATGTTGTACATATGGTTATTTAGACCTACTATCATTTTGACGGATTTCCTGTCTGTACCCAGCAGGTCTCTAGTGAATTCAGGCTTCTGTTCTTTTAGGAACTCTTTTGCCTCTCTGTGTCCTGGTGATCTCTGTCACCATTCCGTGGACTTCTTATGTATCCAATGGTTGATGGAATTTATGATTTGACGTCGTTTCGGATGGGAAAACCGTTTGTCAGCGGAGTACAAATTTCCATCAAACAGGTTCTGCCATTAATCGTAAATCTCCTGGGCGACCACAGACGTCAATGCTGTGAGAATGTCTCTCAGGCGTTCGGGGCGAAAGGATGATATTATTTTATAAATGTTTAATCGAAATACATACAGAATTCTACGCAATGCACTCGAAACCCATCCTTATAAACTTATGGTGGTACAGGAGTTAAGTGGGAGCATAATCACCAGGTATTTTGCAAATAGATCATGTACTGATTTGTAGCGATAAAGCTCTTTTGGGCTCAACAAGTTAAGATACAGAATTATCAATATTACTCGGAAACAAATTCCCAAAAAGTCCACCCGCAATCACAATATAGCTGAAAAGTTATGGCCTAGTAAGCAATTGGCGATTTCGAAGATTTTTTGAAAAACAAAATGCAGTAATATGTAGTAACAAAATATTACTATTACAACCTGTTTCACAACCTCGTGCGTCCATAGGTGAAAGAATTACTAAACGATCACGATCTAGCACATCTATACTTTCAGCGAGATGGAGCCATATCACACACTTTACGTCGTTCAATGGAAATTCTGAATGAAGTACTTTCAGATGATGTCTTCACGTGGTGACATTGGATGGACGTATGCTTAATTTGATCCCATGTATTTTTTTTCTATGGAAGCACTCTAAGAAAACAAGTTAAACTACATCGACCACAAAATTTTTAATACTTAAAGACAACATCAGAATGGTGAACTTTTGAGAACGATTTGACATCTGAGGGAACCATTTTGCCAGACCCTGCAGATCAATGTAGAACATATAATTTCCAACATAGGAATTTAATGCAGACAGTGGTGCTATTGATTGACCAGAATTTAAACACCCCAGCGTCCTTAGTTTCTTTAATTTTCAACAAGAAACAAGCTTTAGATTGCTAAGATTTTGTTATAAATACAGTGATTCTTTCTACATCTCCTTGAAAACATTTTTCATAATGGTAGTTCAGTTAGTGATCACAGCAATTAATGCAACAAAATTGACTCTTTTTATTCAATTCTGCAAATATCTATGGTTTAGATACAAACTAAAGATGAGCAAGTACTGTATTATAATATTTTTCTTTCGATATTTTCTAAGAATTTCGAGCATACATAAAAGAGTACTGTACACAGATCTTCTTAAAAATAAAAATTCAGTTAAGTTCAATTACATAACTTTATGACCTAATCTGTTTTGGACGTTGTAGTGTCTCTTGCTGGGTACCTAAATTACGTGAAAACTTAAAGGAAACCAATTATAACAAAACGGTAAAAGAAGAGTATAAAGGAAGACTAGCAGAAATTAATGCAGGATATATCATAAAAATTACTTTCGGATATTTAAAATTAGCATCATCAGATAAACAAATACCTCAAAAATGACGATCGAATCTTATTTCAATTACTCCTAATCTAATTTCCTGTATAAACGGAAATAGAATCGAAATAAGAACAGTTAAAATAAATTTCTAGTTTTATTTAACTGTATTATGGCATGACAACCTGTATTATCGCTTATTATAATAATGGAGTTATTTTTGCTACAACGATTTGAATGGTTTATCTCTATACATATCAAAATTGTAACCAAATCTTTCAAATAAGAAGAAACATTTCACGCATGAATGGATATATCCTAATATTATTCTAAAATATCATTTTCTATCAAGTTAACAAAGGGTATATGCTTTTGTAAATTCACATTAGTATAATCCGCTATAAATTCCTCGAAAGGATATTATCTCTGCTTATCATACATCGGATTATCTTGTCGGTTTTATGTGCAGGTTGGAGGACGAAGATGCGGTAAACCTTCGTGAATATCCGAGAACGAAAATATAATATAAACGCGTAAGAGGAGTAGGATATAAGATGTGGGACATTACGTTATGGGTATTAACACAATAGTTGTGTAAACAATATGTGGCCTAACATTGCGTCACATGAAACTACACAATGTGCAGTTATCGCACTAGGTGGGTGATACGATTGAGTGAATTATGACATTTGAGTAGACATTATTTGGTTTACATATGGTTATATGTATCTTTAATCCCGTAATAAGTATAAGATTAGTTCTTAAATTGCAATCGTTTAGGTGTGCGTTACCAAAAAAAACTTTCTTTCAAAATCACCTTCTTCGATTGGTAATACGGTTAGGAAATAATTTACAGGGTGATAAAATATTAGAAATATTATTTAAATTTACTCAGATGCCTGCTCAAAGACCATCATAACGTCCAAGGCTATACAGACAACCTAATTGTCACACATGATCACTAAGCTAAATGTAGAATGTCCTTAATACCACCATCTAATGGTACAAAATTTAGGAACAGTTGAACACTACGAAGTGTAATTCTCCTACAACCTAAAAAAGGGTGTAAAAGATTCATTGAAAATTTAGCGAAACAGTTTTTGTATTACAAATAAATTACTAAGCACATTCACACACAGGACATTCAAATTGTTGGCAAAAATGCAATAACTATAATTTTGATTTCTTGATCGATAATAAAAGAAAACAAAACATAAAAACAAATAATAACATACAAACTAAAATTGATGATATGGCACGGCTATGTAGAAAAAATATTTTTTCACACTACAGGTTTCCAGTAAGTTAGTTAGAAATCGATATTCCTTCAAAGGAGACTAGGGGAAGCATACGATCTAGATTGTGTTACACCAAAAATGAAATACAGTACCGAAATAGCTATCGCTTTACCAATATGTTAGAGGAGGTGGAACCGTCCACATTAACATTATTTGAAGATGAACCCGATTACGTTTATCTACAGGACAATGATCCCCATATTGTCACGCGAAGTTGTGTGCTGGTTCTGCGATAACAATGTATTTAAAAGCATTGGAGTGACCACTATACTGTCGCTCTACTTAAGACCAATCTGTTGTAACGCACACTGTTTCTACAAAAAATTAACGCAAAAACTAAAATGTAGAAATATCCGTAT